>CM057150.1:16441127-16573820 GCA_029964075.1 Patiria pectinifera
CCTTCCAAGAGCCCATCGTTTCCTAAATTTGCCAAATGCTGTATAATAATTTGCATAAATGCCTTATACTAATTTGCATAAATTCAAAAAAGTAGTTGAAGTCACAGCACAATAAGGATCTGTGTTCGGACTTACGCTAGCGAAATGAGTCAGTGGGGATAACTATTCATCAGGTTTTGCACTTATTGCTTCTCCTGATTAAGAGGCGAAAGATACATATTGAGTAACTCATCCAAGAACAGAATGGCAAAGTAAATACTAATTTTAAACAATTAACAAGGAACAAGTAAAGTCAATTAAATAAAAACACAATTATAGTTAAAGTCGCACTTATTTAAGAGTACTTCGTAAATACTTCATATAAGTGTCCACGCTCAAAATCGATTTTTTTTTTTTTTTTTTTTTTTTTTACTTTGTGGGATGAAAGGGACTTAGGGAGCAACCAAAATAGACTTTTTAAACTTTTATTTTTGCCTGTTGCCATGGTTACGCCATTAGTGTGTTTTGGCCATTTTTCAATTCTTGGAGGCTGGCAAAATTACTGCATTATTTTCAAAGGTCATCCAGCCAAACTGCAAAGTAATGTCACAAAGTAACTATATCACTTATCAAGTATCATCCTTATCCCATAAGAAAAATAGAAACACTTCTGAAAAATCCTTTATAATTATTTTTAGACCTATAATACAGCATGTTTTTACAACTAGCAAATTGTGATTTACCCCATTCTTCATCCCTCCAAATGGCACTTGCCAGGGCACCTGTGAATAATTTCCTTCATGGCTAGTTCACATATCATCTTTTCATATCTGGTGAGAAAATAAGGTTGTTGTATAGCCTTGTGCAGTATGCCCAAAATGGTAAATTCTCAATAAAACCTTTAAATCGTGTATTTTCAGTGTTTCTTCCTTTTGTTTTGAGTAACTATATAAGTGGTATTGTTCATGAATTCCATACATTTACAAACAGAATTAGACTGTGTATCATTTTTTAGACCATTGATGAATAGTGGTCGTGTACTTCCCCCCACACACCTGGCTAGGGCCCTGCCCACCCCCCCCACCTTCCCTTGTGCCACCGAATTTCCTTTAAATGTGTTGCATAACGAAACAAATGTAAAGGTGCAAGTGAACAATTTTTAGAAATAACATAGAGTTCCTTTTTCACAGCTCTCTCCTCTTCCCCACCTGGGGCATTGCTTGGGGTTGAGGGTGGTGTGACCACCCACCAATAACTTCTTGGCATTGTCGGTACAATCATTGTCACATGGCAAAGCTCATGTGTTTGCAAGCTGCAATGAATAATGGCTATATCACTACTCCTTTCTGATTGAAGTACCATCATTCCAATGATGTCCAGTCCTCCTCCCAGCCACATTAGTGCCTCCCTTCCCTTGCCAACAAATTCAGATTTTGATTTCTGCATGTATTTGCCTAAATTAATATTACAGTAAATAGATGTCAATTCTGCAAGTGAAGTTTCATAATCTACACCAACAGGCGTACCTGTCTCACAGCTCCACCCTGCCACCCTCTTCCTACTCCAGTGCTCATTATGAGCAACTACCCTCCTCCCAAAGAATTGTACAAATATACATATATTACATATTGCCTGCGGGAAAGTCCACATATTTGCACCATGTATATTTCTGCTATTTTTTTTTCAACGTGGAGTGGTTTAAATATCTGAAAGCGAAGGGGGTGTAATATGGATACATGTATTATGGTACATGTACGGTACATGTACATAATGCTGAATTTTTTTTTAACACAATTGCATTTATTTTTTATCATTTTCAATACAGAGAAGTGATATGGCGATTACTAGAGCAAATAACTCATATTTTTATATTAAAAATACATGGTACTTTAAAACAACTATCACTCTAGTGAAAACTCAAAATGGCCTCTCATATTGATTGGATTGAATTGAATGTGTAAATATGGTCAGATCAAGCACATATAAAGTCGAATATACATGTAGTACCGTACCGTTATGGGTGCTGCTATGCCCTCCAAAAATCGTAATTTGTAATCAGCATGACATTTTGAGTCTCTTCCAAACTGTCATCAGCAGTCAATACATTACTTCAGGCATCCCATTGTTACATGGTGTTGCAATCTAAATGTACTGGTGCTTTTTATAAATTACAGGGTTTTGCATACAAGCAGTGGAATGTTTTTGTTGGGCTGTGTTAATTAAAAACAAACCAACTTCCCCACCGAACCACGCAAGTGCTTACAGATTGTATCCTCTTTCTGGCGAGTATTTGGGTTTTTTTTCTGAAAGGGAGGGTACAGCAATACTGTGATCCCATGTTGATTTGCATATATTTCTTTGACCGATTTTCCTACAACCTGGGATTTGGCAGGAAAATATTGGTTGACCATTACTCTATAATATGACATTCTTGGTTCTCTAATATTGCTGTTACCTACTCAGAGGTAAGTTTTTTTATATATTTTTCCAAACTCTTGTCTAGATAATAACATTTTAAGCATAATTTCTGTATTTCTGTAAACATTCATCCCAGTCATCAAGCCATTGTATGGCATCCATTGTCACTGCCATGGGGACTTATAATTACTGGATTTTATTCCAAAAATGTGTGGGCTTTTCAACCCGAACTGGCAAAACTAAAGTAAATATACACAATTGTAGTGATGTTATTTAATGCTCTGCAATTGATTCATGTAACAACTATTAGAAACGTATACATCAAAAACAAACAAAATGGTACTAGATTGAGAGGTGAAAATTACATGCGCTTCTCGCACCAATGGCGGCCACAAGTTACATACTGAGCATGTATTGTTGTTAATTATATAGCCATGAATTCTCAGTCATAGGATAATACTTCCGTGATAGGCTTTTAAAAAATGGAATTATTTTGGACTTTAGTTTATGAGCACCGATGTCATTACAACGTGGTTCGCCATGGTAATAATAAGCACACTACAGAAGTGTATTTGGTGCCACAAAACTTCATGTTGATCAGGGCAAAATACAAATTTGGAGGGCACTTCCACTAAAAAAATACTTCAGACCCTAACTACATGTATATAGCCAAGTCAAGTCTGGAGTGAAATTCATGCAATCAAATTGATGCTGTGGTTCATTTACGAGCTTTCACTGGAGTGATCGTTGTTTTAAAGTACATGTATTTCAATATAAACAAATAAGAGTTAGTTGCTCTCTAAATCGACAGATCTTTTCCGTTTTGAAAATAATAAAATAAACGTCATTTTGTTCACCACACCTTTACTGTAATTCCAAAGTGAGCTTGCAATATAAACAAATGTGTAGAGCGTACACGTGTGTGTCCAGATCACCTTCCTGCCCCCACCACTCCACCCCAAGTGACATACACACCCTCTTCTCCTCCTCACTTTTCTTTGGATATTTCCGTTGCCCCGTGTTGTAAAAAAGCCACCTTACATAATTCAGACTTTCCCCAAGGCCATATGCATTGTGGGTAATATCAACAAACTTGTTGACTTGTTGGGGAGGGTGGGCGGTTATTCTTTGAGATTTGGGATTGGGGTGGCAGGGGAAGGGGCTATCTATGAGACGACTGTTGGTGTAGGTTCGTAAAAGGTCTACTTTTCAAATTGATATCTAGTATTTACAATTTAATTTAGGCAAATACATGCAGAAATCAAAATCTTAATTTGGTGGCAAAGGAAGGGCGGGGCCTAGCTGGGAGGGGGAGGACTGGGACATCATTTTGAATAATGGTGCACTTCAATCAGAGGACAATGGATATGGCCATTATTATTCATTGCGGCTTCTGGTAATCACCTGAGTTTTGCCCATGTGACAATGATTGTACCGACAATGCTAAGTTATTGGTGGTGGTAACACCTCCACCCTCAACCCCAAGCAATGCCCTGGGGTGGGAAGGGAGGCTGTGAAAAGGAACTCTTGTTATTTCTAAAGTGTTCACTTGCATATTATTTTATTTACATTTGTTTGTTATGCAACATACACATTCAAAATTCGGTGGCACAGGGGTAAGTGGGCGGCCTAGCCAGGTGTGGGGGAAGTACACTACCTACTATTCATCCAATGGTCTTAAAATGATAAACAGTCTGATTCTGTTTGTGAAAATGTGCTAGGGTTCATGAACAATACCAATTACACAAGTTTATTACCCCAAACAAAGGAAAAACATTGAAAATACACTTTTAAGGTTTTGTGAAATTCTACCATTTTTTGAGCGCTACTGAACAAAGGCTATACAATAACCCAACATTTTCTCACCAGATATGAAAAGACGAATGCCTGAACTAACCATAGCTGAAGGGAAATTATTCTGAGTGCCCTGGCAAGTGCCATTTTGGGAGTGATAAAATGGGTAAAATGCAATTTTGCGTTAGTTGTAAAACATGCTGTATTATAGGGCCTAAAAATAATATAACGGAGATTTTTCAGAAGTGTTTCTATTTTTTTCTGTAAGGGTAAGGATGATATTTTGTCATGATATAGTTACTGTTGTGACATTACTTTGCAGTTTGGCTTCTGATGACGTTTGAAAATAACGCAAAATGCATTTTTGGAGCCTTAAATCATTGCCGAAAATGGCCAATAACACATAATGGCCTGTAACCATGGCAACGGGCAAAATGTCGGATTAAAAGTATATTTTTACTTGCTCCCAAAGTCCTTTCATCCCACAAAGTATAAAAAATTGATTTTTTTGAGCGTGGACACTTATATGGAGTATTTACACAAAATGACTCTTGTTAGTGGTTCTCAAGCTAAATCATTAACATCAGTTTTGATTATGCAACTAAAAAAATACTAAAATACGGAATAGTAAAATGAAATGAAACTGTAGCTTAACTTCTTATATATGATTACTGTGAAGGGAGAAATCAAATGTACTTTCCCTGATAATCCAAGTTCAGTTATGAATACAGAAGTATCACAAAGATCCATATTATGACCTTTATCCATATTGCTTGTAAATGCTCTGTTAGTCCGGTTGTTATCATCTACACGTACATCTTTGTATCTTAGAATGAACACTTATGTGGCAGACTATAATCTTCAGCAGCATTAGGATTTCGATGTCTGGTTGTAGGCGAGTTGGCACAACTAGTGCCACGGCATTCAGTGCAAGTAGTTGTACAAGAGAGGCCTTACTATTTATGGCACGTGTAGTTTCTATTCGCACACAAGTCTTTCTTACACCCACATCTGATGACCTCTTGCGCAGTGATAGGTGTGTGCAGGCGGTTTGTCCTATTTTGTATGGGAAAATTTGCCATCAATGACTTGCAACCCCATCTGCTGGAGGCAATTTGTTTACTTGTAATCATACATGATACTAATAGAAGTTAAGCTATAGTTTCATTTTATTTACTATTCCGTAGTTCAGATTCTATTAAAATATTTTTTTGGATACGTTTCATTCCAGTTTGTGAGACCCCCCAAAGATGGATCCGCTGTAATGAAATATTCAAATTCATGTCAAGCTTATATGACTGATAAGCGCGGAACAATTACAAATTATGTGCATGTTCTCAACTTTAGGCTTTGAATAATGAATAAACTTCATAAGAGCAGGAGTATATATAGGCCTTCATATGTATTTGAAACAAATGAAACAAAATATCCTCATAATTTAAGCTCTTAATTTAATAACCCTCATAATTTAAGGCCTTTAAGCTGGCCCTGACCCCACGGTTGTAAGGGCTTCGCGCTCCGCGCTCGCATTAGTCCTCCGGCAAAATTTCCTCTATACTATAATTTCACCCTAGTGGTGCCCCACTTTTTTTATACCTTCAGCAAATGGCTAAGGCTCGGACTACAAGTGGCCTAAATCCCTTTCCAAAATAAAAAGTTGTGAAAATATACGGAGATGGAAAATGGTTCTCAACTTTGAGTACATAACAAACTTTATAAAGAACAAAAAAAATAACAAATTTAAAAGGATGTTTAAAACGTTTTCTAAACGGTGGAAAGTGTAATAGAATCGCCTCAGGTTGCACCAGAACATCTAAAAATTCATTTTTAGCTCCTTAAGCGGGCCCTGACCCCACGCCGTAAGTGGGCTTCGCGATCCGCGCTCGCAGGTCCTCGACCCTTCATTACAATTCTAGCCCCCCGCGGCAAATAGCAGTCTGATCTGCCCTGCCCTGGACCTCTACTTACGATGAATCAGAGCAATGTATAGACGTTGGGGAATTGTAAGGTCAGAGAATCAGTCTAGCAGGTTTGAACTCCTTCACAGGTAGCTCACACCATGAGCTACGATTTTACAGGATGCTTTAATTGACCGTCATTCCCTAACAATCCAGTAAGGTTTTTGTGATAATGTGATCATTTCATTTTTGATGTTTGCAAATGTTGTATATTCCTTTACAGCACCCCAAAAAGCAAATGTAGGACGAGAATTATGGCAAAATCTATATGAAAATCATGTTTTTAGGTGGTCATTTTGGGTTTATGCAAATTAGGTATATTTCCACCACTTGGATTCTTGGGGAGTATTTTAGAGGCCTTACAGAAATGCACCGTGATATTCATGTATAAATAACTTGAACTTTGGGTTATCAGGGAAAATTGAATTGTGACATGTCCACATGCAGAAACACATAATTTTTAACTTTAATTTATGCAAATTAATATATGGCATTTATGCAAATTAATATACGGCATATGGAAAATTTGGGAAATATGGGGATCTTGAAAGTTACCTAGGACTAGAATAATGATGAAATCAATGTAAACGGACTAAAATTGTCGTTTTAAGTACCTCAAAAAGCTATCGAGTATGAGAAATATGACCAAATCAATGTGAAAGTCCTAAAATTTTCGGCCATTTTTGATTTATGCAAATTAGGCATATTTCCACTACTTGGATTTTTTTGGACTTTTAGTATGTCATTTTAAGGACCTTATAGAAATGCACTGTGGTGGAAAAAATCTGTTGCAATTTGTTTGAGGTTCACTCAAAAAATGAAGTATTTTGCCTGCACTGATAAATATATGGGAGTCCAGAGAGGCCACATAAAGCTTATTCTCGATCATAACCCCACCTAAACACGTGTTAAAATTGTGCAGCAGCAGGATTCCAGTCAAACCAGTGAGTTTGGCGGTTTTGGGACATGATCTTTCATTGAAAAAAAAACGTTTTCATTTTGCCGACGCGCATGGCTACGGCGACGCGCGCGCATACCAGAAACCGGAGACTTTTTTTTGGCCTCAGCTGAAACTTCATCAAGTAAGTTGTTCAGTACCATTCATTAGATTTTGAACACTTTTGTTGCTTCAAACGAACAAAATGCACTAATTACAAATGATGGACTATAGCTTTAAAAAAAATATATTCAGCTTTCTTTTATCTTAAAAACTAGCGTTTTTCTTATCCCGCCTTTGATAACTTGCCTTTGATAACTTGCCTTGATAACTTTGATAAAGTGGGCGTTTTGTGTTATGTTAAGGAGTACCATGCAAGCATCGAAGTGGATGGGGAGGGTGTTCATAATTTGTCCCCAAAAAATCGAGCTGTTCATCAGTGCTAGTTTTAATCCAGTCTCACAGTGGTAAAGGATAAGGAAAATGGTGGCTCAGACCCATTCAGTGACGCTCTTTCTTATAGACTGACAATGCCCGTAAATATGTACGGGTTTTTCGCAATTTGAGAAAAAGCCATTCTTCCTCTTCTTCTTCTTTCCCCAAAACCCCAGAGACTGTGTACACGTTTATTCTACACGCCACTTTTGCCCTTAAACTTTGTTGCATATCGTTCAAGTTTGCATGGACATAGTCCATACAGCATAGATGTGTGCGAACGAGCGACGTCATGATGACGTCATCATGGGTGACGTGACGTCATCATTAATATGCATATTACAGTCCGATTGAATTGAAACTCGGTATGTAGGTAGATCGGGATGTGTTATAGACGAAAATTGAAGTGACGTCATCATGACGTCATCGTGCGATTTTTATAGATTTTGAATTTTTGGACCTTGGCCATATCTCACTAACGCAATATGATAAATTCAAAATTCTTTTTGTATTAGGTTCGCTGGGCAATAGATGAATGCACAAAATTTGGAAAAATGTTTGACGTCATAATGACGTCAGCAAAAATGCTATTTGTTTTTTTGAAACACATATAAGGGAATGTCCGATCGTCTTGAAACTTGGTGGGTGGGTAGATAATAACACCAGTACACAAAATCTTGAATGACGTCACGATGACGTCATCGGTCGATTTTTAAAGATTTTTTTTAATATTGCCAATTTTATTCTGTTTACAAAATGTAACACTTTTATTAATCTGATTTTTTTCAAACTTGGTACAGACTAAAACCACAATAAAATAATGAGCACTGCCAGAGTTGTTACGATGACGTCATCATTAGACATGTGACGTCATCGTTAACTTGTTTATTTTAAGCCCCTATATCTCATGAAAAGTACATCCGATTGGGTTGAAACTTGGTATGGGGGAAGGCCGGGATGTGTTACAAAAAAATATTGAGATGACGTTATCATGACGTCATCGTGTGATTTTATATAGATTTCTGAAGTTTTGGACCATTAAGCCATATATCACGAACCCAATATGTTTAATTAAAACAAAAATTGTATT
The DNA here is from genome assembly GCA_029964075.1 of Patiria pectinifera. Taxonomy (NCBI): domain Eukaryota; kingdom Metazoa; phylum Echinodermata; class Asteroidea; order Valvatida; family Asterinidae; genus Patiria; species Patiria pectinifera. Next base: position 16,449,739 of record CM057150.1, read on the forward strand.
AGTTTTTGTTAATCAATAGGTATATGTACACAATTTTGAAAAATGTGTGACGTCATGATGACGTCATCAAACATGCGCTTTTTTGAAACACATATAAGATAATGTCCGATAGTCATGAAATTTGGTGGTTGGGTAGATAATAACACTAGTACACAACAACATAAGTGACGTCACGATGACGTCATCAGTATATTTTTTCACGATTTTTTTTAATATTGTCAATTTTATTCTGCTTACAGAATTTAACACTTTCATTAATCCGATTGTTTTCGAACTTGGTGCAGACTAATACCGCAATAAAATAATGAGCACTGCCAAGTATTGTTACAATGACGTCATCAGACATGTGACGTCATCGTTTGTATATTTTAAGCCCATATATCTCATCAACAGTAATTTAAATTGGGTTCAAACGTGGTATGGGGTAGGCCGGGATGTGTTACAAATAATAGTGAGCTGACGTCATACTGACGTCATCTTGTGATTATATATATATTATATATGACAAATGCAATATGCCAAAATCAAATTTCCATTTGAATGAGGTTTCTTAAACAAAACGTAAATGCACACAGTTTTGCACAAAACATGACCTCAATTTACATAACGCGGAAAAGCCCTATGTTCTGTTGCAGACAGACATAGACCTTTAGTTTTTTTTCAAATTCAAAATTTAGCATATGTATTGTCCTTATGGCAAAGTTGCGTCCCGAAGAGTGACGTCACGATTACGTCATCAGGGGTCACGTGACGTCATCACAAATGGGCATATTTTGAAGTGCTATATCTACAGAACTGTAAGTTCGATTTGGTTGAAATTTGGTATGTATGTAGACCGGGATGTGTTATAGGTAAAAATGGAGGTGACGTCATGATGAAGTCATCGTGTGATTTTACATGATTATATATGATTTTATATGATTTTTATAAATTTTGGACCTTTAAGCCATATCTCACGAAAGCAACGTGCTAAATTCAAAATTCTTTTTGTATTATGTTTATTAGGTAATAGGTATATGCACCACATTTTTTTTTAAAAGTGTGACGTCATCATGACATCATCAAAAATGCGATTTTGTTTGAAACGGATATATGACGTCATCGGTTGATTTTTTTTTTAATTGAGATTGAAATTGAAAGATCACGCAGATCGGTATTCGACAATCAAAAAGAGTTAAATTTCACTATCCGGGCATTCTATCGCCTTTTAGCTTCACTCGTCCCTATCAAAGATGCATTCATATTAAAAGTATTGCGTTGGTCATTCAATTTCGTCTAAACCATTAGTAAGGGGTTGATCGGGCATTCGTTTTCATTAATGGGCAAACATGTTTCACGTTTTGTCAAACATCTTATCAGACTTCATACGTGTCCGTATTCCTAAGCGTAAATCATATTTGATGACTTCAAATCGTAGATTGACTTTCTTTCTAAAGGGTATGTGCAATGAATTTTTCTCAGGAATTCTTTTTGCGCAACTCTGTGAAACGTTTTTCCGGACTGACGCTGTTACTGAGATGTCATTTCAGGAAGACACTGTTCAGTTTAGGGTTTTTTTCTTTCAAATTATTCATCCAAAATTTGCTAATTGGAAACATTTGTGGGAAAGGGTTGATCATTGGCTTACTGCCATGTACTGACACACCAAATAATTACCAAATTAAAGAAATTTATGACGGCAAAATATCCAAAATTCTAGCAACTTTTTTTTGCTGAAATAAACGTGTGACATTGATCATGCTCGGAATGCCATCACAGGTTTTCTAATGAATATGAAACTTTGCATTAGCATAAAAACGGAGAAGGCACGAAAACGCATCTCAAAATGGAAAATAAAACTTGTAATTAAGGTTAAATGTGACACAAAGATGTATTGCATTGAAAGCTTTGCATGGGCCCTGTGAATATTGTAAGTGTTCGGTCGGACATACGCAAGAAAACATTTAAGAAATAACGCAAGACAAGTGTTCCCGACGGTACAACCATTTCCAAACATAGTACGTTTTCCGATGTCTTGCACGTCAAGAAATCGTCAACGTAAAAAAAAAAACCTTGATCAAACGTTTCAACAAGTAGAAAAGATCAACAGTAAAAAAGAAATTTTCATAGTCCCCTTCAATTTATTATTTCGTTGCATCTTGTTTCCCTTATATCAGTTGATTTGTAACATTGTAAATTTTACAGTCATCAAAATTGTTTTTGGGGGGGAAAATGAACCTCGGAGAAAAATAGGAAAAAATATCGATTAAAAATACTTATTAATTTAAATGACCAAACGATGAAAGTTATTGCCCATAAACGAATAAGCAACGAAAAGCATGGTTATACATTATAAGCGCACAGATGTTCGCTAATTTGAATGCGTCCACCTTCAAAAGGTTGCAAAGACTTAATTTAAGACTGTTACAAGTTAAGTCTTGAATGCACAAAAAAACGAAATAGGCTGCCCGAAAACAGTTGAATTTTGGGAAAATTTCTGTCTTCGTTAAATTAATTCATTAATTCATTAAAAAGTATTTCATTACAAATCGGTGTTTTACTCTTCACTTAAACAAAGACTTTACAGATTTAACCCCCAAACAGACCTAACGGTAAGGAAGTGTAACAAATGTAGGGCCTACAGACTCTAACATCAACTCGGATTCAATGCAACCACAGACTGAGTGAAAGCCAGGAGTAGGAACCTCCCATACCGAACCAAACACGAAATAATTTCCAAAAATTGCGTTTAGCTTATTTTGTGGGTGTGATGTTGCAACTCTCTAGAGATTCCGACAGGCGGCCGTTTTCTTCACTGAAAGGAAAACTCACCTTGTTAGGAAGGATACAACTCGCCTTTTTTTAAAAGTGTCGAATACTAAGCATTATACTGCATATCCCCCTTGACCAATTTACACTTTCAGTTTACATTACGTTTGAGGTCGCATATCACAAAACATGCAAATGGAAAGTAAAAACCGAAACTTTAAAAATGAACCCCAGACATTTACAAACAGGGTGGGTTCAGTTGAATTTCTTTCCAAAAGAAAGATTTCCTCGTGTAAAACCTTTTAACCAGTCTTTGCTTCAATGAATCTTTCCGTTTTAGTTAACAATGTAACTCGTTACATGGTGGTGTTTTATTTTGTTTTCCAATACAGTTTAAATTAATGCTTTAATTCGTTTTATTCCCTTACATGGTACGTTTCAGAGGAAAAGAGCAAGGGTAAGTGTAAGATTAGCTTTCTTGTTTACTTAAGTGTTGTTAAGTTTAGTTCCCTGTTGGCTATTTGAGTTGTTAAGTTTGGTCCACTGTTAAAAAGTATCAATAGCATTCTGGCCTATGATTTCAGAGGGCAGCAGATTTTCTATATTGAATGACATGATCAGTACTTGTCACGGGCCAGTGAAATGAGTGAATGATATCCGAAGGATGTCGGATAAATCTTTTGACTCAAGCGGCATGAATAGGATCATTGGGGGAGGAGGGGGCTACGGCCCCAAACATATCGTCAGTTATTTTGAGTAATTAAATCAGAAGTGTAGACTAGACGATTTTGTTTTTAAGCGAAGCAATCAATTCCTTTTCCTAGTTCAATACCATTCAGCTCGGATTTTTATCACAAAAAATGCAAACGGTAAAGATGTGTTACATAATTATGTATAGACTCGGGGTTTACTGAGATTTAACACAACCACAGACTCAGTGAGAGTCCCACCAACAGTTACAGCCCGATAGTCCGAAGGTTCGATAGTCCGAAGGTTCTTTAGTCCGAAGGGTCGTTAGTCCGAAGGTTCGTTAGTCCGAAGGGTCGTTGTCCGAAGGTTCGATAGTCCGAAGGTTCTTTAGTCCGAAGGGTCGTTAGTCCGAAGGTTCGTTAGTCCGAAGGGTCGTTAGTCTGAAGGGTCGTTAGTCCGAAGGCCCTTTATTCCGAAAATAATAAGCTTAATTAATCCAAGGGTTCGATAGTCCGAATAGACGATAGGGTTCGATAGTCCGAATCGACAATAAAGTTCGATAGTCTGAATAGACGATAAGGTTCGATAGTCCGAATATACGGTAGGGTTCGATAGTCCGAATTGAGAATATGGTTCGATAGTTGGAATTGAGAATAAGGTTCGGTAGTCCGAATGGGCAATACGGTTCGTCAGTATGACACTTCGGACTATTGGACCTTACTGTAGATTCGTTCTTTCGTACCTTATTGTCGATTCGACTATCGGACCTTATCATCAATTCGGAATAATGAACCTTTAGACTATTAAACCTTATTTTCGTTTCGGACTATTGAGCCTTCGAACTGATTAACCGTATTCTAAATTTGGACTATCGAACCTTCGAACAAATGAAACTTCGGATAAATGAACCTTCGGACTAATTAACCTTCTGATTGATACGCCTTCGACTATTGCATCAAAAGTTCGGATTAACGAACCTTATGTCATTTTCGGACTAACGAACTCCCTCTTATGAGAATCTTTGGACTATTGGACCTTCGGACTATTGGGCGCCCCCCACCAACACTCCAACGAACGTTGTTGGGTCGATCAATACCATCGACATTGCCCTGATAGTTCTGTTTAAACAATGACTCAATTAAAATGGTAGCTGTCTTAAAAAGAATCCTTAATCTGTTTTTATGTCATACAGGATGATGAATTGGATGACGAACCGGTAAGGTTACAGCTCAGTTACTTTTCCCAACTTTGGTGTATTCAAGTATGGCCAACTATTTTATTGCAATGTGTCGCCTCGGGCTCGAAAATTGGCGGATATGTTAAAATCACATAGTTGTAATTCGTGAAGCTCTGTACCTGGTATACGGTGGTTCGATATAAACTTATAAACCGTTTCCAGAGCTACAGGTTCTTCTTTGTTTTCGATTTGTGAAACGATAATTATTGAATTTGCTTCCGATTTTAAACATGAACTTGATCAGGGATAGGATATTGAAGTTATTTCTTTTGACACATTTGTCAAGGAACAAGACCAGCTTCCACTTTTACTTTGTTTCATTTTGTTTTTCCGAAAATAAAATCACTTGAAGAACTATTGAATGCTAACAAAACCGTGGGTTGAAAGACATTTCATATTTACACGAAGTTCTTTCGATGATACATTTTAATGTCGATAAATGTACTTAGTTTTGCACTCAAAAATTACCACAGTGAGGGATTTTCACTGTTCCTATTTGTGCATATCCTAATCCTTACAAACAACACGGCCCATAATATGACAAGAGTACAACTAAATGTGATGAAAATACCTTTTATTTTCTACCTGAACAGGTATCTTATCCTTTTTATTCCTATTCCAAACCCTTTCAGCACTATAAATATGTCAAAATACTAAAGAATTGGCACAAATGAAGGATAATTGCACAGTAGGCTTACAGTAACATGTTTCTCGGTTTGAAATACTTGTGTACAGGATGAAAAGGACTACTTTTACCTAATTATAATTTTCTCAGCAACCCGAGTTGCTATTATCATGATTGTTTTCAGTATTTACCGATTAAAAATTACCGATCATTTTTTAGGTAATTTTTTAAATTGTATTTATGTTTCTATTTTCATACCATAATGGGTGATCATCTGTAGAACCCTGATCGGTAAGTGTTCAATTTTCGTTCTTTGTAAACTTCGGAGTTATATAGTTTGACTCCGGCTTTGCAAAGGTAGTGGCGGATATACGTACTCTCATTATCAAAATTATCCACATGGTTACAGAATACAAGCGAAGTCATCTGTGCCTGCAGTTGGCGTGGTTGGTCCGAAATGAAATCGTCATAGTTTTTGCGAGCTCCTGAGCTAATTCCTCGCACAATTAATTTGCTTTTGTTAATTCGCAAATCAGACAACATGCAGGCGAAAGGAAAAGAACCCAGATTTTAAAAATAGAGGCAAGTTCACCTACCGGCCCAGTTGGATTTGTTAAACAAATCTTGCTTCTAAATATCATTCTGTTTTCGTAAAAAATGTATCGAAATACATTTTGGTGTTTTACTTTTAACTATAGAGGGAAACTTTATAGATATAACCAATAGACACAATCATGGTTCGTAAATCAAAACTGGAAAGAGGAAAATATTTTTGCGTTTTGTTTAAGCTCAATTTCCTACTCCTAGACAGGTAGAAATTATTATGTTGTTTAATCAAAATAATTATGTCCAACTTGCTTTTATTTTAATGAGCCTTTTTCCCCTCTGCATACTTCGATTAGTTGGCAATTGTTTTGTTTATGAAGAAGTTGAGGTAGATACAATGTAATTTACGTCGGAATGCAGGGAAACAACAACCTACCAAACCAAAAATCATATATTTCCAAACAAAGCGGGTGCAAATGATTTTTTTTCCACAACAAAGGTTTCTGTGTGTCCTTTTTTATAACCAAAACCTTTCTTCCGGTAATTTTCCTGTTTTTGTTTACAATTTTATTCGTTTATATAGGCGTGTTTCACTTTTCTTTTAAAGGAAGACTTTGCAGATTAAACCACTTTATAAATTATGGAAATGTAAAGCAAAACGAAAAGGAGGAAATGCTATGTTGGACGTTTTTAAAGGTCTTCCTTCAAGACAAGTTTAAAGTCTGTAGTCGTTCAACTCAAATTAATGTCGAGTATGCTTTTAATTTAAGGAATGTTTTTCCCCCTTTGCCGTTATTGATGATTCATTTTGTTCATGAAGAAGCTCAAATACATTATCACAGTGAACGTCTGACTTCCACTCCTTCCAAAGTGAAATCCGAAAACATTTTCCCCAAGTTTTTGTTCTGTAGACATGGTTATTTGTTACAATGCTGGTTCAATTAATGCTCATTTTTTTTTCCTTTACATGTACGTTACAGTCGAAAAAGGGAAGGGTAAGTGTAAAAGTCCCCTTACTAATTGGTTACTTTGCTGTTGTTAAGTTTGATTCCGGGTTTGCAATTTATCAATAACATTGAGGCCTGTATGATTTATCAGTAACATCAAGCGCCTATGTTGGATCATTGGGGAATACGGCCACATTATTGACAATTATTCGAGTAAATCAAAGAAGTGGAGTATAAAAGACACTTTTTTTTCTCAATCGTTGCAACCTATTCTCTTACAAGTAGAATTCTGGTTTCTATTTAAAAAAATTAATAATAGTAAAGATTGGTTATAGACGCTTAGATTTACCAGAGATCGTACATAGGGATAGATCGAACACTGGGTATATTTTCGTACAGTGACCGATGAAACACGATAACGTCATGAAATTGGGCTTTGGGGAAAGGTGCCCCCATCGATAGGTAAACGCGTGCGAGGCTACACAGAAAGTAAATTATTACGACATCGGGTATAAAATACGAGCGGAGTTTGCATTTATGAAGGTGAAGAACAACAACATTTAAAATATGACGAAATGAAGAAATGTAAGACGAATAAAGAAAATGAATGAACTAATAAAGGACTAAAATAATAGAAAGGGGTCGAAGACTTGTCAGAGGAAATAGTAACATGTTGAGATTTAGCAATGCTTATCAACGGGGTTCAGTCACCAAAAAGAGGTATCAATGGAAAGCTGATGAATGCTCTTTAAGATGGAACCATTTTGACAGTATTTTATGTTTCACCTACTAACCCATGATTTTCGGACTCTATTATTTCGGACTACTAGTTTTGATTATTTTGTGCACGCTACTGCTAAAAGTCCTATCTAAAAAGATTTAAACATCAATTTAACTTCATTTCATCATAGTAAATTAATTTTGGCCTCTTATATCAATTACACATTTATTAGTACATTAAAATTATGAATGCATTTTTAGTTTAATCCAAAACAAAAGTCAGCATTAACGCGTTTAGATTATACCCGTATGGGGTCTGCTCGCTGACAACACTTGGCATGTGGTACTTTTCTCCAATTCACCTGTAGGCTTTTTATTACTATTTTTTTTACCAAACTGAGCTTCAAAAAGCCTTTGAGTTGATGTTTTAAGTATTTTAGACATTATTTTTTAGAATATATGCACTTTATATCGTTCTCTTGAAATGTAACATATTTAAACGCTTTTCATTGAGAATTCCCTTTACCTATACAGGGGCGGATACAGGAGCTTTTAAAGGGGAGTGTTTCATCTGCAAATCAATGCAGACAGGGTTTTTGTTTTGCCCTGACACTTGGTTTCGTAAAATCAATAGGTGGGGGAGGGGCTACCATACCGTCAATGGGGGCGCTGTTCAAATCCGACGATGTTTGACACTGTATTGCATGATAGTGTATAAATACCCCCGTAACCCAGCAGGCCAACACCCCCTCCCGATCTGCACCTGCTATATTGCTGTACAGACTGTAGCGTGAACGGAGGGGGGGGAGTGTCAATCTGCAGAAGCAAAATGTGGACACTAATATGAACAATATGTGAAAATGGGTTAATTGGGACGAAAATTATAATTTTGCTACAGGCACGCCAAAGTCCTGGTAACATGCCTGTGTTTACACAGGTCATTTGTCGATTAAAGGTATATTTGTTGATGTATTGATGTATATCGCAAGTTGGTCATTAATCACATAGTTCTAGTTTCTATAACACCAAAAAAACAACAAATGTAGGCATTCATTTTTCATCTTCAAAACTAATCCAGGACGACAGTTTTTCTTTAGCGGAGGCACAGACATCGCCAGTTTTACACTCACTTCCCGGTGGAGCAAGTAATGTCCCAGGTGTGTAAACATAAAATCATCTATTGATAATGTTCACCAATGATCAATTCATTAATATACATCGAATTTGGTGCAATATGCAGTCTGCTTTTCGTTCAAATGCGAAATAACTGTCTTTGTGTTATGAATTGAAGGTATGCAAACAAGTTGAGGAGCAAACTATATAGTTATTCAACTTTTTTGTGAACGTTTATGTAATGTTTGGGAGCAAACTTTGATGTACACGCATGGTCAGAACGGCACTCAATCATCCATTCAAACTCAGTTTTGGATGTTTTGTATTTACTTTATCAAACGTTTTTTAAAGTGTAACCTTTATCCTGCTTTTTTTTTTTTACAGTCAGCTCGCCAACACACATGGACAGGATCCTTGAGGAACACGACAAAATCACCAAAGACTGCAGCGAAGACACACTGAAGGATAACACCTTTCAGTTGCCGTACATTGCAATCGGTTACTTCGACCATAATGGTGGAAGCCTGTCCTTGGACAAGTACAATGTCCACCTGTACGTCCCTCGGGGCGCTCTTCCCAAAGGTCGACTACAGCAGGTGTACATCTACGTCAACCCTAATGCGCCACCTGTGGACGGGATCCATCCTCCGCAGGTTGCTCTCTCACCCGTGATCCAGTGTGGCCCGCCAGGTCTGGAGTTTTTAGACAGCGTGGTACTGCAGTTCCCGCATCACGCCAGCGAAAACTCCAGCTGGAGGCTTCACGCCGAGATCTGCGACGACGTTGATGCGGCGTCCAATGCCTGGCGTCCGCTAGTCAGCTTGGAAGATGGCATCGTGGTGTCAACTGAAAAGAAGAAGGTCGTTCTCCTGATGAAGCATTTTACCGGAGCAGTTCTGGTGGGCGAGCCATCCTCTAACAGCTGTAAAACAGTAGAGGTTGGCGCATTCGGAGGGTCATGTACCGAAGCAGATACCTCGTATGCCGTGCGAATCCACGTTTGGGACGGTGACCCAGTTGCTATGCAGGTAATATGACAATTAATGATCTAAACACACCTAAACATGTTAAAGTGACACCTATATGGTATCTGATAAAGAAACACAGGTGACGTTTTACACCGGTGTCATTATCCCACCCCGCATGCTAAATCTGAAGGCGCTGTTATGTTTCGCAGTGCAGAAATTCTCGCCGTTACTGGTTTGTCTTATGTTATATTCTCTGTAACTGTTCAATTAGTTTCAGTTAAATGAGTGTCCTTCTTTAGGAGATTTATGCTTTTCTGTTGTATCACAGAACGAAATTCTCGACTAGATGCAGCTGGCCCAAAACTTGTTATGTGAAAGTAGCTGAAAACCATATTTTGTAGAGAACTTCTTTTCACTCCTGCATCATTCTCTGCATTCACAACTGCCGCTGGTCGTTTGTCATTATCCCTCCCCAGAAAGTTTTGGATATGGAGAACGTGCTTGAATCCAAGCTGCTGGATGCTTACAAAGACATGTTAGTTCAACATAGTCATGGAGGTGTGATCGTTGAGCTTGAGAACATTAAGACCGGCTGGGAATTGGAGGAAAATACACCACAGGTATTGGTTTCTAAAATTTGAATCGGATTCGAACAGTGATGCCATGTCATTCCTCTTTCGAACAGATATTTGCACTCAAGAAATCAAATCCATCATACATCTAGTGTTGGGAGTCATGAGGCCCAACCCATGATTTTTTTTTTTTTTTTTTTACATCCTGTGAATCATTCAAGTTTAACAATACATGTATTTTCAACATCGTATAAGTAACATTGAAGGAACTAAAATGATATTGATGAACATCTTTGTATTCGTCAGAAACAAGAGATAAGCAAGTCCAGAGTTTGGCAGTTCCAGAAGAACTCTGTGACCTTTGACCTGAGACGACAACTGACTAGTGCAGAGAGTAGTCCAAGGCAGCTGCTTCCCGGGGCTGACGGAGTCGTATACCAGTCTATCTCGGAATCCGACACAACTTCGACTGAAGATAGACTTCGATTGTCGATCAGACCAAAGCAAGTGAGTAACAAGACTTACACAATGGCTATAATCTTAACCCATTATTTCACGTTCGATAATATCACAACAGTTTTGATACGGTACTACATTAGTTCGCCTCGGTGCGGAAAATCAAAAGTTAACATTGGTTTCCTCCTTTTTGTCGAAATTTATTTTGCAGGTGAAAATTGCAGTGTCTCTCAATGAAGCATGTAACACCTGCACGAAAGTAAGAAATATGATTTTAATTAAAATCATAAGTACGTGGATTTGAGCTTGTCAACGTATCCTGGAAAAGAAAATTTGCGAACAAAATATCTCATATTTACAGTTCGAAGACTTGTAGGGGCTTAAAGTTTTTTTTTTATATTCCTTTTCTTTAGAATACGTCTGTAGAGCTCTGCTCGATTTGCAAGGTAAGTGTAACAGCAAATTTTAATTTCGTCTAGAGAAAAAAAAACAACCGAAAAACCATATAAAGCTGTTGTGAGGTACACAACAGAACCTAACGAAATTATGTCGGTATTAAACAACACTGGACCTTTATTCAAATCTTGAGAATGTCTTTGTCCGTCTATTTTAAGGAAAAGGTGAGAACGGCAATTACAAGGAGGGTGCACGGACTAATGGACGGTGACTTCGGAGGATTCTCAGAGGCATTGGTCCAAAAACTTCGCCAACAAATAGACACCGAGATGGACGGCCACAACTGGACGGAACTTGCGCGGGACCTACTTGGGGAGGGTCTTCGGTCAAACGACATTGCTCGTCAAAGAAGTCCCGCAAAGGAGACGATCAAAGTCTACTTTGCAGGCTGTCGAGCGGATCATACTCCAGACAAGCCAGCTGTTCAGCATCTGATTGAGAAGTGTGCGAGTGAAATAGTGGATATTGTGAGGAATGAAGTCCGCCGTGCGTGGGAAGAGGGTCTACAATCAGGTACGACTGACAAAGATTGAGTTCATTTACATGATTTGCCAAACAAACAAAAGGAGCAAGGCATAGTCCTCTCAGATTTCTGCCACTTGAAGTCTTTGAAAAGCAAGCATTTAATCTCAAGAAATATTGTGTCAATAGTTTGCATCTATTCATACAATCTTCATTCATTCGGGAGAAACCTCAAATCCTCCTTCAGTATCTCCGGGGATTCAGCCAACTTGATATTCTCCTAATAAAGGATCCTCTTTAAACTGCTTCAGGTATGGAAAAGCCAAAACGATCGCACCAAGCGGTATTTGCAAACGAGGCTCTGAAATACCGCTGCGATCTCCAAACAGTGACGTTAGCGGATTGACACCGTATCAACTCAGTGTAAGTTTCGTTTAGCTCAAGTAAAAGTGAAAGGGTAGATGTGATTGTATCCTCTGACTTTTTTAACCACAACAACAGGTAAAAGCCCAACTAACATTTTGGCAGAAAAACAGTTGTGAACAAATTGAACAGTATGTTATGTGATTTTGTGGGCAGCAATGTTACATTTGATCAAATACTATAGCATTACATTCGCATTGCCATTTTGGACATTAAATGTAATTCACTTTCGTGGTTCCTTTTTGGGGTTGACCTATCAAAAATAGCCCAAAGTGAAAAAATAATATTTCCTATTGTTACATTTTGAATTTTTTTTTTCATGGCTCACCTTCTTTTTTAAGCATGTTTGTTTTTAGCGAATAAGTAAAACGTAAATCATTTGTTTTTAGTCTGAAATAGATGACCAGAAACGCTTTCGTCGGCTTGCCGAGGAATTGGGACCGGAATGGGAGACACTGGCAACAGAGTTAGGCTGCACTAGATCAAAGCTGTTCCAGATTAAAGAAGACAACCCACTTAACGTGCAGAATCAGATGTTTGCGATGCTTGTGGAGTGGAGGCAGCGATGTGGAAGGTTGGATGAAAGCATCTTAGGCAGGGCTTTGGAGAAAGCCGGTCGAGTTGATCTAGCACGGAAGTTCCGAGGTGAGACTACCAGTTATTATGCTTGCTGGTTCTGATTTAGGCCTTATATTTATGGTTTTCATAGATTGCAATGACAGCATTGAAGTGATTGAAGTGGTCCACTTCTTATGGTCAAGTCTTTTTGCAATCTTCAAACAAAGCCAGTTGCTATTCGTGAACAGCTCACCCTGATATTGTTTCACGTTTATATATTGGTATCAAGCAGTGACAAACAGGAATGTCCATTATCTTCACCAATGCAAGAGGGGCTTCTTTGTCTTCAGAGTGCCAAACCTGCGAAACTTCCAATACCACTGGCTTTGCCTAGTTTTTCAACAAAGGTGCATTTTACAACTATAATTCCTTAAATGCTGCTAAATCTCACTCAACTTCTGTTTGTATTTTTGATTTCATTGACAGAGAAGACGTTGAAGGAAGATGAACACGTCTTGTAAGTAGTGAATCTGGACGCTATTATTTACCTTTATAGTGAGTAAATGTAGTTTTTAGAAGATAGTAGACAAAATGAAATAACTTGGTGGAATCATGGAGCTATTTTGTTTTTGCCTTTTGAATAAGTTTTTTTCATTTGATGCACTGTTACATTGCATTAGAATTGGACTTGAAACCAAACTTGCATTAGGCTGTTAATTGTGACTAACACTGCAAGTAAATAGTCAATTTTCTTTGGAGTGAGATTCTGTAATCGTTGTCAGCCACTTCACAGCGTTCATACATGTACATTATATTAATGCATGCTGCTGGTATTTGAAGAATGCTATGGAAAAGAAAATGGCTCCCTGTACCCAATTATTTCTATATATATTTCACATCTGAATGCCATCATTAAAAATCGTTACTAAGAAGTTTTATAGGCTTTTCTACCGTCGACATTTATATAATTTAAAGAAAAATGCGATTTTAAGAGTTGCTGAAAAAAGGTGTGTTTAGTACGAAATTCTGTCTAGCTTTAAGAAAGTGTTTTGCTTTATTAATAATCAATGGGTACACGTTAGAGATGATATAAATTTCGATTTTGAAGTTAAATATTAAGAAGGAATTACATATCAAAGCGAAAGTAAATTTACTTGATTTTGTTTCAACTATTGTATAGTATACAAATATTGAGTGGATCAGGAGGAATATTATCGACTAGTAAAATGTGGCCTTTTCTACTTCGCGAGGTGTAGCCTAGTGAAATAGAAAAGTCCAAATTTTACCGAGTGATAATATTCCGCCAATTCCATTCTGAGCCACTCAATATTTGTTTTATACGACTGACATATAGATATCCTTGTCATTTGATTTACAGTTAAAATAAACTTTAATTTTAATACAAAATTGTTGGAAAGATGTATTTCTCTCTTCCCAACCACCCCTTCACGAAACGTTTGAATCCAACTATGTAGCTACTATACTGGCTCTTGGGAACAATACGCATAACGCTCAACTCGCACACCAGTATGCATTTGCACACAAATACCGGCCCCGTGGAACAAGGATGGCCCTAACTGTTGAATAGTAAATCCCATTGACCATGGGCGAATTGGTGTTTTTTTTGTGTCCCCGTGTGAATGGGAGCAATACTAAATACCACGTGATGTGAGTTCCACCAATCAAATGACAAGGATCTGTATGTCAGTTATATAAAACGTTTTTGGACTTTTTAAAGTACGCTGAATTACACCTGTACATGTAATTTTTCTGCATCATCTGCTAATCATAGTTCAAGTTATTTCAAAAAGACGTAATTGTATTATTTTTAGTTACACATACAACAATTTATTTCAAGGTGTGTCTTGAGTTATTTGTCAAGTTAGATATGTACAGTTCAAGAACATTTTGACACAGGTTGATGCCTCACTGCGACAGTAAGAATGATTTAAAATGTATTGGTGCCTTCTATTAATAAATAATTACCTGTGGATTATGTCTACATGGCTTTTCAATGTTTGGCTGATCCACTTTTTCGAATACAAACTTAAAGGTACCGTTATTGTAACCGTCATAAATGTAATCAACTTGTAAAATAAGATGATTTCAGCAACAGTGCCTAATACAGCCTGGTACTGTGGTGTAAATTGTAAAGCTTGCATTGTTTGTTTGGTGGGTTTTTTTGGGGGTAGGTGTGTTGGGGGTGGGAGGGCCTTAAAACAATGACGATCACTCGGTTTTCAAAGTTGCAATGGAAAGAATGGAGTATCCCAACATCACCTTTTCATCATATCGCATAAGTGATGCTCAATTGTTGGAAATATTGTGAAAATATGAATGTTAATAATGAGGAACATTTCAAAATTTGAAAGAAAGCAATTAAAACATGTCAAAAACTCCTGTACAATATATTGTTTTCTTTGATAACAAACGAAGTCTATCATCACAAGTTATCGGGGATGTGATTAAACTAAATACATACAGACCATTACAATGAATGTTTAATGACCCGAATAATGTTTTACTGTTACTATATATTATTTCGGGTTTATAGCCAGCAGCTTCCGTTCTGTTGTATTCTCTTTCTGTTTGGTATCATGTCGCTCGTGCAGTTTACGCACTTTGTTTGGGTTAATTGTCATTTGTCTATCAGTTTGTTTGGGGGTCTTTTGCCTGTTGCTCTTTTTGCCTGTCTGTTGGTTGGGTACTTCCGTCGATGGGGTTTCAGTTTGTCCATTTTGCATTTGTTTTTGTATGTTAGGTTGTTGAATTGATTTGTTTGTTTTTCTGTTTGTTTATTTGTTGGGCTGTTGGTTGATATCTTTCCCTCCGCGTATGCCATTTTGTTTGTTGGTCTGGTTGTTTGTTTTGACTCTTGTGTGTTATTTGTTTGTATTTGTTATTGTTCGAGTGTTTGCGTCATTCTATCTGGGTTGGTGTATTTTCCCCCAAAATTTATATTTTAATCGTTTGGGTCATTAATATTTTTAATAGTTAGTCTTTGATTTTGAGTTAAAGATGAGTTTAAGTTCTTATTATTCTGTTTTATTTTAGCTCTTATGATTCTTCAAACGCTTTCATGCTTTTTATGTAGTGAATTAAGCTTATTTTTGCGCATTTTGTATTAAAATGAAATGTAATATGAATGCTGTTGAGTAACATTTTTATAGGTTTTTAGTTAATTGCTAAATGTTATTTAGTGTGAAGCGCCTTTAGCGTCATAGTTTTGACGGATTTTATTATATATTATTCGATAACTCGACATACTGTTTCACCTTTGTACCAGACGTTTTCAATGAAGATTTGCTGTCCATATTCTCGACCAGTCGATTTGACAACTCCGCATCTGGCATAAAATAAAGTCTTCGAATTTCAATATTCTCTTTATTAAAAATAGCTACCTTCTAGAAATGTCATGCTATACTTTTCTGTATTATTTGCAAACTATTCGCGTCATTCTATCTGGGTTGGTGTATTTTCCCCCACACTTTATATTTTAATCGTTTGGGTCATTAATAATGTTAATAGTTAGTAATATAAATTGCTGTTTTGGTAACATTTTTTATAGGTTTTTAGTTAATTGCTAAATGTTATTTAGTGTGAAACGCCTTAAGCGTTATAGTTTTGACGGATTTTATTATATATTATTCGATAACTCGACATACTGTTTCACCTTTGCACCAGACGTTTTCAATGAAGATTTGCTGTCCATATTCTCGACCAGTCGATTTGACAGCTCCGCATCTGGCATACATTAAAGTCTTCAAATTTCAATATTCTCTTTATTTAAAATAGCTACCTTCTAGATATGTCATGCTATACTTTTCTGTATTATTTGCAAACTATTGGCGTCATTCTATCTGGGTTGGTGTATTTTCCAAACTTTATATTTTAATCGTTTGGGTCCTTAATAATTTTAATAGTTAGTCTTTGATTTTGACTTTAAGATGAGTTTAAGTTTAAGATGAGTTTAAGTTCTTAATATTCTATTATATTTTAGCTCTTATGATTCTTAAAACGCTTCCATGCTTTTCATGTAGTGAATAGGGCTTATTTTTGCCCATTTTGTATTAATTTTGAAATGTAATATGATTGCTGTTTTGGTAAAAAAAATATATATAGGTTTTTAGTTAATTGCTAAATTTTATTTAGTGTGAAGCGCCTTTAGCGTAATAGTTTTGACTGATTTTATTATATATTATTCGATAACTCGAGATACTGATTCACCTTTGTATCAGACGTTTTCCATGAAGATTTGCTGTCCATATTCTCGACCAGTCGATTTGACAGCTCCGCATCTGGCATTAAATAAAGTCTTCAAATTCAAATAATTATCTTTATTTAAAATAGCTACCTTCTAGAATTGTGCTGTACTTTTCTGTATTATTTGCAAACTATTGGCATAAACATTAAACACTGGCGAACCACATTGTTACTTCATACTGTTTTCAAACGCAACGTTTATTGTCATTACAGTTGGGTTCTCTGCAGCGTATCCATGAGTTTGTTTCTGCATTCAATAGGGGCATTGAACAAAGAGGACAATAGGGTCCCCTATTCCCGAATGTCCCCATTTTGGCGATTGTGTACAAAACATATAGGAGGTCTTCCAAAAAGTTGGAGTACAAACAAAAGAGGCCGATTGCAGGCAAATACACACTTGTATGTTTTGTGGGCGCTTGTTTGTGGTGTAAACCGAGGACACACACGTGCAACATCATTGGTGAATCGAGGACAGGAACCAAATCGAGGACGACCTCGATTAAAAAACGGGTACAAAACCAACGAGAGCTCTTTCAAAAACGTTTGAGTACAATAAAAAGAAAACGTAAGAGGAACAAAAGAAAATCATCGATTTTCATCATAAACAAACAAGCGTTTGATCTAGAATGGCATTATGATTGAGGACAGACCCACTAAAGGATAACAAAAGATCCTTTCAATTCCTTGAACGACGGTGCTTTTGTTCGAAACTGTCCTCGATCGTACGTTTACGTGCTTAGTCCATGGGAATGTGTTAAAGTACAGGGGCAAGGGGGAACACAATAGGTTGTCCTCAGGCGTATAGTGAAACACGACTGCGTGTTTGTGTGAGTATGTAGACACCGGCAATCGTGAACGTAGGACAAAAGAATGTGGGCGCAAACAATACGTCCACGATTGACCAAACGTCCACGATCTCAAATATTGTACAAAATCAATGAGAGCTGTCGCTAAAGAGAGTACAAACAAAGGAAAGAGGATTAGGGACAATGGGGCGTCCACGATTGCCGGCATTTACACACGTGGGTGTGTGTGTTTGG
Organism: Patiria pectinifera; assembly: GCA_029964075.1. Taxonomy (NCBI): domain Eukaryota; kingdom Metazoa; phylum Echinodermata; class Asteroidea; order Valvatida; family Asterinidae; genus Patiria; species Patiria pectinifera. The sequence continues at coordinate 16,467,563 of CM057150.1, forward strand.
GGGGGGGGGAGGGGGGATCACGGGCGTTTCCATCGAATTTGATTGGTTGCTGTGACATTTTCCCACCTGACAGCTTATTGCTTGAAGGTTGGTTGGGGCACCCCCAAAACAAATTGTCGCATCGCAATCGCCCCCACTGGACATTTTTTTTAGTCCTATCAGTCACCACGGTTAACGGGTTTAATAGAAATTGAGTGCTACCTACTGTAACATCCAGCCCCCCTCCCACTCGCTCCTCCCCCATGTGCATACACAAACGGCATTACAATTTCTGGGAAAAATATAGGACTGGGTCGGCCGTTGAAATTCGAAAAGCGACCGGAAATTGGGTTTTGACTGCACATCATGTGACACTAGGGGGCGGAATTCATGATGCGAACGTTAATGCTGCGTGCTTGAACTTACATACAAAAAGTGTAATGTAAGCTTCTGTGCTGTTTGTTCTCCGTTTTAAAAAAAAAATATTGAATTTGGACAGTTAAAAAGTTCAATAGATAGTAACCTCAAATTCAGCATTTTTCTCTCTCACCAAAAAAATGGGTGGGGGGATGTCGATTCAACTCCTCCCCCATCACAAACTGTATGGCAATGGTCTCACTGATTTCCATGTTAACAATCTCGATAGCTCATTGGCACTCCCATTACTATGGAATTGAAAAGAAATCTGTCCTAATTTGGCCGCAGTCTTTATTATTTTCTTTAAGTTGATTGTAGTTTAACCTCGTCCCCAGTGCTTACTTTATTTCCAACCTCGTTTCCAATAGCAAGCCCTGGATAGGAAACTGATTTGATACCGCAATTTGCTAGTAATGGATTGATTTCGTGTAGTAGGGGTTGTTATTTCCAACGTGCATAATGTGCACGCCTTCTCAAAAATATTCCTTTCCTTTCCAGTTTGCTCTTATTAATATGAAATGTGATACTGCATATTGGCGGGCCAGATTGTAACATTTTAACTTTTAATTTTTTTTTTCATTACTCAAGGCGCGACGAATTTATGCCGTTTTTAACCCAGACACTGCATACAAAAACTAACGCTAATGTAAGGAACATGCAGGCATCAGACTATTCCTCATTTGCATACGTGTTCAAAAATCTTGCACATGCAAATGAGCCAAAAACCAGGGTAAGAGAGAATGTATTGGTGGGCGCGTACTGCTTGGCACACTGGGGACGAGGTTGAATGTAGGTCTTTTAGGTTTTTTTTAATAGTTTAAATGAGGTGCGACTTTCATATTTTCTATACTCGGTTCTATTGAGAGACAAATTGTTTAAGATACCAAAATACTTCCCCCAAACATTTAAAGCAACCTTTTCATGTAATTTTGGCCTCATTAAACAGTATATGCTCAAACATGTAAACCATATACTATATATATATTATTAATATTCCAAGAGATATACACGCAGTACAGAGGAGAACACTTTGCTGGGAGTTGGCATCACGTGACGACAACATCCATTTGAACAAATTTAATCCATTTACCACATCGTCTATCGGTTCCCATAACATATTCGAATTGACAGATTCGGACCAAGGGCACAGCTTCAAATTTGTATACAGCGCAATCGGCTACCAAGCTATTTAAACTTCGAGATCAGTGACCCCCATCCTCGAAGTTAGAAATGATAATGGAGGGACTGGGAACCAGTCTACGGGTCTAGAGAGTGTACCGAATTTTAACGGTTGAATACACCTGGGTAACGGTCCATTTTCCAGTTACACATTGTGTGTAGATGTACAGAGTGCGTTCACAAGTTCAACTCAGTTAAACAGCTCTGTCCAACAAAAAAACAATTCTCATACAAATTTCTAAAAATTAAGTCAATCCCCCCCGCTAGACCCCCCAAAAATTATACTGGTCTAATGTCCGCCTGTTCAAAATACAGTACACCATTCTGTAATGAGTGTTAATAATCGTCCAATTTGAACATTGCCCCCTATTGAAATTGGTACCAGCGCACACAAACTCGCGTGATATGAGTTTGCTTTGCGACTATTCCTTGTGCACTGTAAAAAAATGTTGGGTAAAACACTGATTGGCAATATGTGTTAACCCAACATTGGTATGAAATTACTCATTTGGGTAAAAATTGTCCAAGAATTGGGAATAATTTGCCCAAGAGTTTAACCTGTTGATATGTTGACCAACGTTGGTCTACATAATTATCAACCCATTTTGCCATACGTTTTTACAGAGTTGCCATTTTCTTATAGACGCAGCCAATAGTTGATGGTCTCTGAGGCCAGCCTGCTCTGATGTCATTTGGCGGTCCCCTCCCCTCCTCCCCCCGCCCTCCGTCCAAGATTACTTGGCGACCAGCTTTAGCTCAAGGGGGGTAGCTGTGTTTAGCAGGCTTACTATGTTTTTATGCATTTCCTATTTTTTTTTCTTTTGCGGCCAAGGGGCAAAAAGGGGGTTGGCAACCCCACCCCAGATTACTCCTACTACATTACTTTGGTATAGTTTGCAAGCTTATGTGCAAATTTACTTGCCCAGTTTTCGTTGTACTTGCCTTAATGTGGTTGTCCTAAGTTGGTTGAATGAGAGGCTTATCCGACAGCCTTCAGTTTAACCACCATGTTCCAATTCCGAACAAAAAATGTGATTTTAGTCCCATAAACTATTTACAGGACACACTGGAAATCAGGGATGGTATGCATAGGGGATGGAGTGAAGCCGTCCGTTTCTATACGACATGTACACGCAGTGGCTGCGCTTTGCATCAAATGAATTGCAGTCAGGCAAGATGGCGTCGGTCGGTCACCCCCAACTGTACTTCCTTTGCCGTTGAGGGGGTACTTGTGAACGGAGAGGATAGGCCTGCAGGCGGCTTAATTGTTTTAACCCGACCACCGCCGCCACCTTGGTTGGCCTATGATACGTGAGCAGACTCGCTGATTAATTATGCAAGACAACCCCATCTTGACCTCTAGATTTTGACCAATCAGCAGACGCTTTCTATATCGGGTCTACGGTCATTCACCCTTGGCGCGTCATAGACATGGATAAAAAAAACCTGTGTCACGCGCTCTGTATCATGTTACGCGATATGCACCCGGCTGTTGTTGCATTACAAAACACTGATTTTTGATGTATTAAGCAATACAGGCCAAATGGATAACTCTAAAGGCCTGTTGGCACACTGTGGTATTTCGTAGCCCCTCAAATTTGTCCTAGGCCCCCAATTTTTGTGTAGGCCCTAGGCACAGTGCCTACTGGATAAACCGTGCCACACTCTATCCGACTAAAACTAGGAACAACACAGTTTGGAGTAACACCCATTTCATCAAAAAGATGAAATGTTTTTGAGGCGTTTACACTTAAATGATTTTTTTCAAAGTATAATTCGATTGATGGCTATAGTGAATTTTAACCCTTAATCGTCCCTATATAGTATCACTCTTCGAAAATTAGACGATTATAAATGCATTAAGAAATAGGGGACAAATGGAGATCTTTGAAAAATGAGTTGAAACAAAATTAGTAACAGCTTTATAGTTACAAAACAAAACCTCCTTTGAAGGTTTTTTTGTGTATAGGATGCAGAGGGACTGATATTCTATAGATCGTTTGCATTAATATTGTAGCCATCTTGGAGGGGGTGGTTTCCCTTGGCGGGAAAATCATGAGTAAACCATCTATGCATTCATGCAGGGGCGGCAGAACGCTTTTCAAACTGGAGGGGGAGGGGGCAACACTAAAAGGGGCACTTCCTCAAAAAATGGGCACCTTCCGTCGGTGTGAAAGTGGAGAAGAATATGGGACAGTTCATTTCGCTCTAAATCAATATGACCAGGAACACATTACGAATACGTCGTTAATGTTGCCCTTTTGGGTTTCTTTTACCTTCTTATGTAGAGAGACACTTTTTTGTTCATCGGGAGAGCGGCACTATTGCTTTTGATGGCCAGTTCAGTAACCGTTTTCCGCGTAAAGAGCACTATTATTTTAGGAGCCAGTTTTCCATATTGAGAGGGGGCACATTATCTTCATGTTGCGAGCGGGGCACTAATTGTGCTTTCGAGGGGCAGTTTTCCATCTCGAGAAAGTGCACAATCTTGTTAATGCGAGAGGAGAACATGTGTTTTTGAAGGGCAGTTTTCCATTACGAGAGAGGAGACAATTTTATTTGTAGCGCAATCATATTCATATGTGTGCGTTTGAGGGTCAGTTTCGTTTTCATCCCCAGGGGCATATTTGCATTAGTTGTTACTAAATAAAAGTAAAAACAAATTAAATTAAGAGCTTTGGGGAACAGAACATGTGTCTCTGAAATCAGATTTACATTAACAAACAAACTCGAGTGAAATAGTAATGGGCATTTAAGAACGCCCTTTTTAGTAAACTAAATCACGGCGCTTACTGTATTATTATTCCCCCTGATCATTAGGCAAATTAAACATTCAAAATACCATCTCAGCTCCATAGGGAGTATACAGCTCGATGCTGCCTGTTAGCCGCAAGAAAGCTAAATCAATCACATAACCATCTCTGCCCTCACAGGTACCCATTTACTCCTGGGTGGAGAGAAGCAATGAGTGACAAAGTGCCTTGCCCAAGGGCACACACACCATAACCCCTGGCTGGACTCGAACCCACAACCCGCAAAATTACACGCAGACCACGAATTCAATGCCCTTAACCACGAGGCCACGGCAATGACATTTTCTAGGGATTGTTTGGATATGATGAGGAATTTGCAAAGCCATCATCGCTACTAGGCCACGGAAATGAATTTGCTTTGTTACTATAAATTGTACCATTGTTCTGCGGGAAAACCCCTGTCCCGGGGATTGTTTGGAAATGACGGGAAATTTGCAATGCCATCATGCGTTACTAATTCACTTGAACACACGCCTTCTCTGTCCCATTCAGCTTGTGCCACCAACCGTAGGCGAGGTCGGTTCACCATTGACTCGTCTTTTCAAGTTTTGTCAATGAAGTTTACTCGCATTGAACTCGGTGGGAAAATATGATTGCTCCCCCCCCCCCCGAATAAAATCCTTGCGACGCCCATGTCTGTGTCACACATTTCATCGAACATTACAGTGTGTATATATTTTAATCATTTTGGCACAAGTGTGCGACGTTGCAAAATTTTTAGTACACGAGAACAAAGGAAGTACCCCACTTCTATGTGCCTATGTAAGCGTGTGTGTGTGTGTGTGGGGGGGGGGTACATAATGTGTATTCTGATAAGAAGTAATTTGAATGTGAAGCCTAAACGGCGTGGGGTTCGGGGGCCGCTTAGGCCAAAGAAAGGTTTCTGGTTTCCAGTAAGGAGCTTGCCTCAAAAGTGGTGCGGCGACATGGCTTTTTTTCTTTTTACTTTTTTTTTCTTCAAATGTCGGCTGTTGACTGCAAATGGTGGCAGACTAAATTGAGTGCAAAATATATGGGAGTCCAGAGAGGCCACATAAAGCTTATACTCGATCGTATTCCCATCTAAAAACACGTCAAAATTGTGCAGAAGCAGGATTCCAGTCAAACCAGTGAGTTTGGCGGTTTTGAGACATCATCTTACATTGAAAAAAATGTTTCAATTTTGTTACATTTTCATATTGCCTACGCTCATGGCTACGGCGACGCGCGCAAATACCAGAAACCGGAGACTTTTTGTTGGGGGGGGGCCTTTAGGGCCCGGAGAAAAATAGATTCTAGACGCTACAGACGTTTTAGCAAAAACATCATTTTCAAGTTTGGAGTCATTGAATCACCTATTCTGAGCTACAGAATTAAATGTAGGCTATTTATTCAGGGACGAAACTAGTTGGTCGATGGTTGACACCCTGCGTCAGTTGGTGAAATCGAAAATTCCGAGAGAGACCCTAGAAAAGATTAAAAACGTTTCTGTGCGCGTGGGTGTCGTGTGGGTAGGCCTATTTTGTGTTTCATGGCACACCGCGGTATTTTCGTAGGTCCCCGAATTTTTGTGGGCCCCCGAATTGTTCGTAGGCCCTATGCACAGTGCCTACTGTGCCTATTGGGTAATCTGGGCCTGAAAACAGTGGATGTTAATTCCATAGCAGTACCGGTCTCGCTGAACTCCTTAACCCTAAAGGGGCGGGGGGGGGGAGGAATCCGCCCCCCCCTCAACATTTCCCGTGATAGCCTCTAACAATTTTTTTTTCGCGACCCGAGCCTCGAGCTTTGCGCATCTTTTGATACCAAAAACATAAAAATCGGACAACGGGTTGCTGCGTAGCTGAATTTTCGCATATACGTCGTGTACATAGAGCAGAATTGCCATTCGTACATATGAATAATTACTTAGCCATGATTCCAAAACCCTTTGACCTATAGTCATGAAATTTCTTGGGTATGTTTAGGAAGAGTAACTCTATGCATCTGCCGAGTTTCAAAAATTTTCGTCACTCGATGGCCGAGATCTTAGGGGGGGGGGCGAATCCCCCCCCCCCCCGGCTGAGAGATGGTCAAAATAACCCGGCCGCTTTAGGGTTAACAGATTAGATAGCTCATTGTCTAATTGGTGCTCCAATAACAATGGCATTGTTCAGATATAGCTCCTAATGTATCCGCAGTCTTTACTTTACATGCAGATCGGTGATCCCTATGCCCCCGAAGTGAGAGTCGTTGATGGAGAGACTGGGAACCAGTCTAGTTAACTTTCACGGTTGAATACATCTGGGTATGTATGACACAATCAACTTTCCAGTTTCCATTGGACTAATACGTAGCGACCGGTACAGACGTACTTTGAATACTGTTGGAGTTAAACATCAACAATTATTGGATCTGTACACTACAGAGCAATGGCGTTGGCAAGTTCAAGGACTAGGATTTTCGTGATGGTGTTGATCGGATTTACACTCATGATGTCAGTCGGCAAAGCCCAGGTAAGAACGAGGTTTTATTTTATTTCCAACATGATTCTCAGGCACCGTTTCACAAGGCAGAGCAGTTACAGTATTGGAAAGTCAGGAAACGAATGGTTCTTGTGCATCTGAGTCAAGGCAATCAGAATGATTGTGTTTAAATATGTTTGCAGTGCGCATTAGGTCTAAACTTGAGTGTTAATTAGCAGTAGATCAACATGGGTAAGACCCAACTCTCTTTCCGGAGCAGGCAAATTCACTCTTTTCGAGTCAACACTCACTCCATCCATCGAGGAAAATTCAGAGTAACATTCATTTCACCAAAAAGATCCAATTTTTCAGTCGTGTTTGGCCTTAAATGATGGTTAATTCTAAAGTTGTTCGATTTTAAATTAAAGTGATTTCACTAATACAAATCTGTTTACAATCATTGTTTTACTTTTCCAATATTTGAAATTACATTTCGAGAACGATAGAAAACATTGGGAGATAGGATCTTCGAAAAATAATATTTGGTCCTTATTCAGTGGCGTAGCCACCGGGGGCGTGGGGGCGACCGCCCCCATGAAACCCTGTCCCCCAACCCCCCCCGTCGCCCCAACTGAGATTTTGAGTTTCTAAAAATATTATCATTGATCTAAATCTAAATAGTCGGGAATGATCCTCATGATGACCACTGAGAAACGACCCTTCGACCGGCGACCGTGGACCAGTAAGCTGACAACCGGCGTGACACTGTGCGCATAATGATAGTCTAAAATCCGTNTAACCACCAATTCCCTGCTCGCTCACACCACGGAACACGTATTATAGACAGGTGGTCCGTGGGTCCTACAGTTTCAGTCAGCGGTATCACGCGAATCGGCCACGCACAAACGTTTTCCTCCATTCATATAAGCTAAATAATAATAATAGACCAATTAAAATTCCTTAAAATCAGTGGCGTAGCCACGGGGGGGCGTGGGGGCGACAGCCCCGAAACCTTGTCGCCCCACTGAGATTTTGAGTTTCTAAAAACATTATCATTGATCTACATGACGCCATGGGCGTCAATCCTGGGGGGACAGGGGGACTGGGTCCCCCCACACTTTTTGAAGGGTGGGGGACACAATATCAAATGTCCCCCCCCCCCCAGATTTTTGAACTCGTGTCTCATTTACAGGGCCCTTTATGTACTACAATGTATCTTTTGCTTAGAAAATATTGGTCAAAGTGGTCAGAATTTGCCTCAGATAGCACCACAGAGCATTTAGAATCCAAATTTTTTCGGGGCCCTAAAGCGGGCACCGAACCCCACGCCTATAGTTCAGAATTCTGGTAGCTGATTCAATGACTCCAACCTCGAAAACAATGTTCAAAATTTTTCTTATGCCTTTAGCTGAGAAAACCTCGAAAAATATGTTTAAATTATTATCTTTTGTGCTAAGATAATTATTGGTTAAAGTGGTAAGAAATTGCCTCAGATCACACCACAGAGCATCGAGAATCCATTTTATTTCGGGGCCCTTAAGCGGGCCCCGAACCTACGCCTATAGCTCAGAATACAGATAGCTGATTCAGTGACTCCAACCTCGAAAACGAAGTTCAAATAATTATCTTTTGCTAAGAAAATATTAGTTAAAGCATGGAGGAAGGTGGTAAGAAATTGCTTCAGATCACACCACAGAACATCTAGAATCCAATTTTTTTCGGGGCCCTTAAGCGGGCCCCGAACCCCCACGCAGTAAAAGCTTCGCGCTTCGCGCTCGCATCAGTTCTGATCAAGGTATGTCCCCCCTCCCACTTTTGAGAAGCGATTGACGCCCCTACATGACGCCCCCCATGAATTGGTCCAGGCCCCCAGCGCCCCCACTGAAAAATTCTGGCTACGCCACTGTCCTTATTACACCAAAATCTCTTAAATACAATCTTTTCGTAGGTTGCAGAGGGACCGATATTCTATAGATTGTTTGCACTGTAGGCATCTTGAAGGTGGTGCTTTTGTTCCCCTTCGGAAACCATGAGTAAACATTTTGTACACATTCGTTGTTACTGAGTTGATAGTCAAGACACCTCAAAGATGGCCACTGAATGCAACTTGTCTATAGGGTCTTGTGTTAGCCATCCCTGTACATGTATGTTCAAAGCGAACATTTTGACTTAAAACTCTTCCACCTCCAAGCTATAGCTGCCCCAACTATCACCAAATGTATATTTACAAATGTGTAATTTAGTTTGTAAATTAAGAGCTTTCAGGGGATAGGACGTCTCTTAAATCAGGTTCATCCTCACAAATATACTCATAAAATTCGAGTGATTATGCTTCCATACGGTTAATTAACGGATCAAATGGAAACATTAAACCCGGCGTTATGTGACAGAGGGCTACCCCCTTCCCCGTGTCCCTAAACCCTGTACACACCACCGACTGTTGCTACCTAGCCCACCCCCCCCCCCATATCTCGAACGAATTCCAGACATTCTGGTATAAAAATTATGACCAACACAAGGGGGGGGGGGGGCTCTGTCACATATCTTGCTGCGTATGGGGAAAACCGCCGACAGGGGTTGTTGCGAAATGGTGGTTGGTTTTTGGAGGGGAATACCAATGACCTAATGTGCGCGGTATTTTGTTTTCATTCAGTTTGTTTCGCCAACCGTTCCTTTTCTCAGTGACGTTTTGTCAATGGAACAAAATCGCATTGAATATTACAGTATTTCGGCGAGTGTTTACTTAATTGTATGACAAATCGGTGGGAAAACCGCATAAAGAGGCGGTTGTGAAATGATGGTTGGTTTTGGAAGGGAAAGTCCAATTACATCATTACACCGTGTTTATCCCATTCAGATAATTACACCAACCGGTACAGGCCACGTTGGGGAGCCGGAGCTTCGTGATTTGTCTGCCCACGAACAAGTGTCATCAGGGCCACAAACAGCTTTAAATTGTTACTGAGTTTACTAACTTCACCGTTATATCATAATTATTAAACTTATACATATTCATGAGCCAAACGCGCTTCTTTCAATGACAGATGTTCCAAGGCGCATTAAAATAGCCATTCTTCACAGGCGCTGAAGATTTCTTCCGTTTTCTCCTTGTACATTAAATCTCCGTGAGTTCTTTTCTCAATAATGATACACAGCATTAACCTGAAACTTTGAACCAACATCATTCCTGATCCTGAAGTGTGTATTTAACTCTGACGTTATGCCGACGTCATCAGGTATCAAATTACAAGTGATTTTATCTAGAATATTTTTCATAACTCGTGAACAAGTACAAAGATCGCTTTCAAATTGGGAGATCTGATAGATCATACCTTGATGCACATTTCTGATGTTTAAAGGCACAGTCGTCTGACCTTTCCATCCGGGGTTGCCTACCGATTGTCAAATATGAATTGATGCAAAATACCAAAAGAAGTGGTATTACAAAAGCAAACGGAATTTCTTCAAAGCGGTTCAGCGGATGAAGATGGAAACTCGGTCGAATATGAACCGTTGTCCACAGATGTATTAAGTTTTATGACGTCATTATCGCGTCATCTAAGGGCGGATCCAGAGAGGTTAGTGTGGGGGGGGGGGGGCTGACGCTGTTTGATTCCCGGGCACAAATACGGCTGGACCTTTACATCCAGGGATACCGAAAGTGTAATAAAAAGTGAATGTACTGTAACGTACGCTGACCGGATCCTGGGTTGTCACACGCCAGACGAAGGAAACCACATTCGTCAGGGTTTCGGGGCTCGAGGCCATTTATTCTTGCCACTTCCTTTATACGGGGCTCTCTCTTTATACAACTCACAACAACAACAACTTGCACACGTTATACAAAATGTCACACTACTGAGTCGGCGCAGTCCGGCAACGAGTCTCCCTGGCCCAGCAGCAGGGGTCCCAATGCTACGGTTGCACCTTGGGTCCGTGCTGGTGCCCTCTGCCGGCAGCCCGGCACCGACGTTACAGTACATTGAAAAAAGAAGATTTTACTTTAAGTATAGAATTTTAGCCAATGTTATGTGAAGGATGCCAAGCACAAAATATGTCATGATGACGTTATCACTTAAAAGCGCGCCCGCAGGTGGCACGTCAAACACATTTGTCAACATCTTGCCAAATTGCCTATAAACATCCTTTGGACAAAAGCAAGTTACTTTAGTTTACTAAAATTCAAAATGATGACGTAATCAAACCGATCAGTTTTTGAGGTTTTAAAATTGTTTGTGGGGAAAATCAAGCAATTTATTCAAATGGTCAGTGGGGGATGCTGAACAAAAAGGAAGTCATGATCACCTCACCACGCAAAAGGGCCCTAGCAGTACGTCAAAGAAAAATGACTGTTTTCATATTTTGGAAAGGACCTTACAGAATTTTACCACATTGCAACTTAATATGTTTTGAGGCAAATCGATATATTTTCAAAGTTGCATAGCAATGCCAATCCCGGGACATACCGTTATTTCGTTTTACCGTTTTGGATTTCCTCAAAAACAAAAACGGTAAACGAACCATTGACCGTTTTGTCGTTTTACAGTTTTGTAAAACGGTCAAACGGTTTTAAGTCACAAAAAACAATTATCTTTTTATTATTTTTGTAAATTGTAAAAAGCGATAAACGGTTAGTTGCTTTATTTTTAGAGTGTTGCTTTACAAAAACATGACAATGTCAAAACGGTCAATAGTCTTATCGACCATTTTTTTAAATTCAGGTTTAAGTTGGCAATTATAGCAATGCACCTTGGAATGTTAATGTGACCGTGTCCTTGGGACGGTCACTGCCTGTGAAATTGCCCTCTTTACATTTATGTCGTTCTAGTTCTCGCAACAGAATTTGAGAATATTAGCTATTGAAGAGCCGCGCTGGACTTCAATTTCCTCCAACCATGGAACAATAATTGCTCCATGCTCCAACACATCTGCAACTTCTTCATACATCTTACCATGGACCATCCTGTATCCATTGTGAAATGTCAACCCCCCCCCCCTTGATTTTTTTTGCAACTCTTCAAGCCCCACCTACTGAATCGCAGGGGGTCAGGGTCACGCCAGGAATCACACACGCACGAATTATGCCGAGGTAACACTTCTTCGTGGCCGTCATCCCCTTGCCTCCATCCCCAGGCCTTGCCCACCATAAGTACCGCCACAAAATGCACAACGGACTGTTAACTATGACACTGAAGTAAAAGAAAAAACAGTCTGTATTGAATACTGACCGTTTTGCTGTTTTTCAAAGTTATTTGTGTAAAACTGTAAAACAAACATCATTGATCGTTATGCTGTAATGAAATTTATGAAACTGATAAAACGGAATAACTGTATTTATCGTAATACCGTTTGCCGTTTTACAAAACTGTAAAACGACAAACCGGTCATTGGTTCGTTTACTGTTTTTGTTTTTGAGGAAATACAAAACGGTAAAACGAAATAACGATATGTCCCTGGATTAATGCCGCCACAACAGTGCCGTTTTTCAAATTGAACAATATAATTCCGTACCCAATATCGACTGTTGCACAAATAATATCAGCTGCATTTTGTTAATGGTTCACATCCAAATGAACACAGAAATAGCCTCTGATAAGGAGAGAAATTCTTCGAACGGTCGGGTGCACACTTACAAGGAGCTTCTTTATCCCCGGTTCTGGTCGACATATTCATGGAAAAGTTGAGCTGACCGCCACCGCCACAAAAGACCGCAGACTATGTCATTGGCTCTGGTACATTGATGACACCTTCATCATCTTGATACATGGGCAGGAGAATCTGCTGTACTTCTAAGAACACTCAGCGGACTTAACCGCTTCATCTAATTCACCATGGAGCCAGAAAGAGATGGCAATATTTCGTTTCCTTATGTTGAGGTTTCCAGATAGTAGGACAGCACCCTAACCCGCAACATCTACCGGAAACCTACGCACACAACTTCATATCCCGACAGCAGTTCCTTTCATCACTCCAAGATTAAGATGCCTGTCAGCCCGGCCCTAGTCAGGAGGTCGTACAACATCTGCGACATGAAAAACCTACCCTAGAAACCATATCAACACAGCACTGCGACGAACCGGATACAAGCCAAGCCGTATCAAAACCCATGATTCCAGAACCACCCCCGACCAGAGGGTCTTCTACACCCAATGTCAACTACACTAGTTCCATTACCCTCACTACTTCTTCAGTACTTTCAACCACATTCTGTGTACTCTCCACAAACACGACATTCAGGTTTTCCACACACAGCCCCTAAAGACCGAGAACTTGCTGCAATCACACAAGGAAAGGCAAGAACCCAAGCGCAGACCTGGAGTGTGCAGAACCCCCCTGGCGAAGTAGCAAATTGTACATCGGCGAGACTGGCAGGAACCTCCATACCAGACTCAATGAATGTAACCTATATAGCAGACGCAGATATGTTGACAATTTTGACAACACACCGAAGATCATCAGATCACTGGCTCCCCCGCCGCATCAGGGAGGCCATCGAAAATTTCAAGTACGACACAGTACACCAACACATCGGTGCCTTCATCAGTGACATCTGCCGCCCCATCCTCACCACTCAGTCCAACGGGTCTTCTATACCCAATGACAACTTAGTTTAATATCCACCTTATAGTCAGTCTATGGGTCCCCTACACTTGGCAACCTTCCCTTTCTCTCCCTTCCTCCACACCTCAGGGCCCCCATGCAGGGAGAACAGTTCATTGACAATTGAATTGGCTACCCCTGTAAAATAACACGAACTAGCAATACGCCTCACCGATCTTCATGCATCCCCTGCTTCTGCATGGACTCCACACCGATATGCCTCACTGATAAGCGCCAGCATCCCCTGCTTAATACTTTATAGACACTGGTTTGAGGCAGGGATTTTAAAAATTATAGCCATCTCATGGCAGACTCGGAATTGTTCTTGACTTTGAATGAATTTAGATTAACGTATGATTTGAAGAGTAATTTCATTGTATACAATGGTTTTCTAAAAGCCATTCCCCGAGAATGGAAAGAAAACAAATTAAGGGTCAGAATGAGTGTGATCTCCTGATTACTTTGTCTACAACAAACTATTTTCTTTTTTTATTAAAAATTTACAACTTTCTCCTGGATACATTTAGAACTATCCCGGGTAAAAGTATTGACAAATGGACCGAGATGTATCAGGTACATGAAGATGATGGGAACAGTATTTGTATGCTACCGTTGAAATGTGCGTTGGATGTTAAATGTAGAGAGTTCCAATTTAAATTTGTGCACAGGTTAAAGGTACATAATGACTTTCTTCACAAAATTGGCCTGTTTCTGTGAAACCGTTCTGGAGAAAAATGTGCAGTTATTTTTTAATTGTTTTTTCGTTTCTTGTTTTTGGAAGAAGGTAGAGGAATGGTTAACGTTAATTTGTAAAGTCAATATTGTTCCTGCAGAATTTTCTATTATGTTTGGTAATAATATTTATGACCCTGACCTTTTTGTCAACTATGCAATTATCTTGGGTAAGCAGTACATTTATAAATGTAAGTATGAAGAGAAGCCTCCTCAAATCAATCATTTTATGAATGTTGTTAAACTGATGGAGAGAATTAAATTTTATTTTGCAATTAGAAGGAATAAATTAGCTACCCATCAAAGAAAATGGTATCCATTGATGTAACTCAGTGGTTCCTTCGTGCTCTTTCACCAATATATAATATATTTCTGCCATTTCTGAATTGTATGATCATAATATCAATTTATTTGTTTTGTAATTATTGATGCACTGATGAATTAAAAAAAAATGATGATGTATGTTCATATTCTGTATTTACAAACCAGAACAATTTACTGGAAAATTCAATATAATTTTCTTTATTTGTATTTGGCAGAGTGCCACCACTGAACCATCTACGGTCCCAGCCAAAGTACCATCGACAGTGGAAACACAACCACCTCCCTCGTTCGCTTGTAGTAGCAACTGTGACGAATGCCTTGGTCCAGCGGAAAACGAGTGCACCAAATGCAACGAAGGGTTCAGCCTGTCTTTGGTTGACGGAACAAACCGGGGAATGTGCGGCCGAACTCCGTTTGCTGGCGTGGGAGGCGTCCCCGGCTTTGTCGCAATTGTTGTAGCTGCTCTAACCATCCTGGTGACGTGTTTTGTCTGCTGTTGCTGTTGTCGTATAAGGCGTTTAATACGTGTGAGTATAAAAATCTCAACGGTCACAGTTAGTATGAATATTGAATAAGTATAACCATGCTTTGAGAGTGCCGCCAGTACCATCACTATAGAATTATATCCAGTAATTGTATTTCACAAAGTTGGAGTAAAAAGTACACCAAGGAAAGGCGATATTTGAAGTATTTTCACTTGAATTGCTTTCTTCAACAAACATCCTTCGTTAGTATACAACGCGAGTTAATTACTGTATCGGCAGAAATATTTTCCTTTTCTTCGAAACAACTTTGTGTCATACGATGTTTGAGATTCTTTTGACACACGGGAAGAGTTACTAGAATCAACCATCTAATGCAACAATACACGATGTGAATACGATACTTTTAGTTCCATTGATTAAAAGTCACCACAAAAATGTAATTCACAAAATACGTCTAAAGGGACTTTTTGAGGTTGTTTCCGTGATCACTTAAAACAACTAACTTTGTCCAATTTTTAAGTCATCTAAAATGTTTTCCCACTTGAAGTTGTCTTTTCTTCTGTCAAGGTTAACAAGTTGTTTGTAAATATATGGGCTCCGTGCGCCAACAACGACGTCCCATGGGCGGGACATTTAGCTGGTTGACGCGCACCGTTCCTTGTGTGTGACGCACTTACACCAAGGAGTTTATACTATGTACATGCAGCGGTACGGCCGCGCGTCGCGGCAAAATTGCAGTCAGGCAAGGGGGTACTTGTGAACGTTGCGGAGCGGAAAGATTCCAAGGTTTACAAACAGAACCACTTGGTAAATTAATAGGGATTCATATAAAAAAATATATTATCCAGTTTGCTTTTAACTTCAAAACTAGCTTGTATTTTTCCTGCCATTGATAATTTGTTTTGTTCACGGAGGCTCAGCCAGTTTTACTGAGATTCAAGGCAACGACAGACTGAGTTTAAATCCCCCATACATCCAAACGAATGTAGTTGTGTTAACACTAAGAGTTTTCTGCGATACCCTTGCTAAAAAAGGAAATCCCGCCTAGAGCTTTCCTGACTTTTTAGCTTTGAGCCTTGCGCATCTTTTGATGCGAAAAACAGAAAATTCGGACCATTGGTTACCGTGCAGATTTTTTTTTCAATTTCCTCATATGTATTGTACACAAAGCAGAGTTGCCATTGGTGCATATGAATAATTAACTAGCCGGTAATTCTAAAACCCTTTACCTATAGTCATGAAATTTCTTCGGTATGTTCATATTAAATTGTTCTATATGCATGCACTAAGTTTAATAATTATAGTCGTCACTCAAAGTTTGAGATTAAAAAGGGGAGGGGAAACAGCGAAGTGGTCATAATAACCCGGCTCCTTTAGGGTTAAAATATTCGCCCATTTCACTAATATGATTCAAAACTAATTCGACTTTAAACTTTTGTTATTTAGTGCACAGGTAAATTGAACTTTTCAAACCGAACCGAGAATAAAATAATTTTAAAAAAGATGGGTTTTGTTAATGTTTTGTTGATATTGCAACTGTCTAGAGATCTCAGCCGACCCGTTTAAGAGGTTTCATCTTCAATGCAAAAACTCACCACGTAAAAGATACAACTCGCTTTCTGTTTAACTTTCGAATACCAACAAACAATATACTGCATATCTCTTGGACCTAATTCCGTCTTCAACTTGTTCGCATATCTTTTGAAGTCACACATCAAACATTTTGCAAGCGGATGGAAAAGAAAACCATAACTTTAAAAACGCAAACAATTCACCTAGTGAACCAAAAATCAGATATTTACAAACAAAGCGGCTTCAGTTGAAATTTGGGAATCGTTCTGTTTTCGTTAAATTAATTAATTAATTCATTAAAAAAATAATTCATTACACAACGGTGTTTTACGTGTCACTTAAATGAAGACCTATGGATTCAACCACTAGACAGAACAAACGGTAAAGAATTGTAACAAAATGTACCGACTCTAAGCTTAACTGAGATTCAATGCAAACACAGACTGAGTAAAAGTCCCCAAAACAATCATACGAACGCCAAAGTGATCGAGATTGCAGAGGTGGCAGCAAGTCATTTTTTTTGCAAGTCCAAGTCAAGTCACAAGTCATTGTTTGCAAGTCCAAGTCAAGTCACAAGTCATTAGGTCCAGTCACAAGTCAAGTCACCAGTCATTAGGTCCAGTCACAAGTAAAGTCACAAGTCATTTGGTCTAAAAACAAGTCAAGTCACAAGTATCTTTGTTCAAGAACACGTCAAGTTACACATTATTTTGACCAGCTGTAATAAGCTGAAGAATTAACCTGGCGTGAACTTACGACTTGTTTTGAACATGCCTCCTTAATTCCCCTTTTTTCAATGTGTTGCAATTACTATTCTTGTAGTTTATCACATATCTGTCGGATAATAGCCCTTTGTATACTTTAATAAGTTTACTTTACATTGTAGAAATAAATGTTGAGATGACCGTGAAAAAAACTTCCTCACTTGATTACATGTAGTATACTAACACTTTATTGTTCAATTTTCATGTACACTAAACGCCTACCAATGGGTTAGGCTATCCGGTATTTTACATGCAATTGACAAAGGCCTGTTTTCTTTTCATGAAAGGTTCCTTTCAAAGTTTGTTCAACCAATACATTAAGCAAGAGACAATTGGTCATTGAAAACTGTAGTTTGTTGTGACAGTCTTATTGAAAACTTTTGAAACTAGTGGGAACTATTCATTTTACTGCATTCAGTCACTGAGGTCTATTTTCTGAAATGAAAAAGCTAATTTAAAGTATAATAAATTAATTAAATTGTATTGGGTCGCTCGAGTATAGGGTCTGACTTGGGAAGGTAACAAGTCATTTTTTGCAATCCCAAGTCAAGTCACAAGTCATTGTTTGCAAGTCCAAGTCAAGTCACAAGTCAAAGCTGGTATTTACAAGTCAAGTCACAAGTCACAAAAATAGCGACTCGAGTCCGACTCGAGTCCAAGTCACATGATTGTCTTGATATTTCTGTTTTTAATTCTTCAAGATAAGTAAACGACTGCTGTTGTTCTTTCATAATTATTCGGGAAGCTTCTCTCCGTCTGGAAATGTCGGTTCACTATAAAACTTGTATACTGTTGAATTGCTTTTGAGGGCTGCAAGATTTCTTTTCACAAGATGTCTTTCAAGTTTACACTCCACTTTAAACTAGTGTTAATTTAGTTTACCGAAAATACTCTCGTATCGAGCCAATAATGAAATGCAACCACAAAGTTGGTCTTGTTGAACTTCTTTTGATGTTACAACTGTCGCGAGATTTGAATAGACCCTTTCATTTAAAATTATCAAATCGTATGACATTTTGTTTCATATTTTTTTTACTTTAAGCACAAAATTTTGTAACAGAATAATTCTCAATTAATGTTATCCTCGTGTCTCTTTTTTTTCCCTCACTGCACCTGGACGAACGATTCGCCTTCCCGTATAACGATTCGCCTTGGTATAACTTTGGAGTTCCTATGTTTGCTTTGTTGTTTCGCCATATATGGCGAAATTTCTGTCACTATTATAATATTAACACTAACAGCATTTACCTGATTCCTGATTGCTGCAGTATTTTTCTATCTAGAAATGAGGCGGTCTGGTAAATAATCGCAAATATTTTGACGAGCTTCTCAGTGATTTATTTTAGGATGTCCTCTTAACCTTGTAGTGTAGAACAATTATTAAACACATTGAAACGAAAAACGATATTCATTGTCAATCGGCTTTGAACTTGCAACCGAAACAGTTCAATGCAGCACCAAAACAACATATTTACAGAAACAAGTGTCTTTAGTTGAATTTCTTTTGGTTGCAAGAGATCCTTCGGTGAGGAACATCCTCAATGTAATAACCGAATCGGCATTAACGTCTTCATCTATTCACAACGACTTTGTGCAACACAATTTTGTGTTTATTTTTTTTTTTCACAACGGTAAAATTGTTAAGAGGGTACCAAAGTAAAGCTTTACTGAGATACAAAGCAACCACATGCGGAGTACAGTTCGGGCAACATTCTAACAAATAGGGTCAAAATCATCCAGACTATTTTGATGTTTTCTGTTTACACATTAATTCTGATTTTTCTGTCTGGAGATCTCAGTCGACCCGTTTAAGAGGTTTGATATTCAATGCAAAAACTCACCATGTAAAGAATACAACTCGCTTTTTTGTAACAGTCGAATACCAACAAGCATTATACTGCATATCTCTGTGATCTCATTCCACTTTCAACTTTTTTGCATTTCTTTTCAAGTCACAAATCACACATATTGCAAGCGGATGGAAAAGAAAACCATAACTTTAAAAACGGAAACAATTCGCCTACTGATCCAAATATCAGATATTTACAACAGAGCGGGTCCAGTTGAATTTCGCGAATATTTCTGTCTTCGTTAAATTAATTCATGAATTCATTAAAAAATAATTCATTACAAATCGGTGTTTTACTCTTCACTTAAACAAAGACTTTACAGATTCAACCCCCAAACAGGCCTAACGGTAAGGAATTGTAACAAATAAACGGCCTACAGACGCTAAGATTAACTGAGATTCAATGCAACCACAGACTGAGTGAAAGCCCAAAAACTGTCAAACGAACGCCAAAATGATCGATATTGTCTTGATATTTCTGTTTTCGTTCGGTTATGGAGTTTTCTGTCTATTTTTTCATTCTTTAAGACAATTAAAACGTCTGCTGTTGTCTTTCACAATATTACGATGTAGTAGTAATTCAGGAAGCTTCTCTCTAAAGTCTGAAGAGTGAACATTCACTCCATTCGGGTGAACATTCACTCCCACAGTTGGAAACTAGGAAAAAGACATTTTAGAGTAAAATTTCTTCAATCGTAAAGATCGAGTTTTCACTCGAAATTTGACTAACGTGGTTCTTTTTTCAGACTATTTCAATCAAAAATGAGAGTGATTTTCACTCAAAAACATCTAGTCCCTAATTTCACTCTTTGAAATTTAGAGAGTTGTCTCTGTCTGGGAATATCGGTTTACTATAAAAACTTGTATACGGTTCACTATAATACTTGTATACTGTTGAATTGCATTTGAGGGCTGCAAGATGTGTCTTGACATAATGTGATACAACACCAATCTTCACTTTAAACAAGTGTTAATTTAGTTTACCGGAAATAAAAACCTCTCACACCGAACCAAACATAAAATGCTTCCTTGAAAATAGGGTTTCGGCTACTTTTCTTTCGATGTTGCAACTATCTTTCTCAGTCGACCATTGGAAGAGTTTTCTTTTGCAGTCATAGGTCATTTGTTTTGTCCACGAATATGCTGATATAGATACAATGTAATTAATGTCTGATTTTTATTCGTTCAAAAGACATGTCCTATAACATTTTCCCGGCTATGTTGTTCTTTAGACACACAATTGTATTACAATACTTTCAATTGATGTTTAAATTGTGTTTCATTCAGTTACATGCTACGTTGCGGATGACAAAGGAATCGGTTAGTGTACAATTCGCTTTCTTTGGTGTTTTTAAGTTTGGTTCCCAGTTTCGCTATTTATCAATAACATTGATGCATATATGGCTTCAGAGGGCAGCAGATTTTCTGTATTGAATGACACGATCAGTACTTGTCACGGGCCAGTGAATGATATCTGAAGGATGTTGGATACACCTTTTGACTCCGTCTTTTGGAACAATTGCTCAAGTGGCTATGTAGAATCATGGGGACGGGGAAGGCTATGACCACAAACAATTGTCAGTTATTTGATTGATTAAATCAAAAGTGGAGTGAAGACACCCTTTTTTGTCCAATCGACGCAATCCAAAGATCAGTACTTGTCACGGGCCAGTGAATGATATCTGAAGGATGTCAGATACACTCTTTCGACTCCGTCTTTTTGGAACAATTGCTGAAATGGCTATGTAGAATCATGAGGACGGGTACAAACAATTGTCAGTTATTTGATTACTTAAATCAAAAGTGGAGTGAAGACCTTTTTTTGTCCTATCGACGCAACCCATTGCCTTTCCTGGTTTATTATTCATACAGTTCTGGTTAAAACAAAGACCGAGAACAAACGGTAAAGATTTGTCACAAACTCTAAGATTACCGAAATTCAATGCAACCACAGACTGAGTGAAAGCCCTAAAACAGTCCAACGAACGCCAAAATGATCGATATTGTCTGTATATTTCTGTTTTTGTTTTGTCATTGAGTTTTCAGTCTAAATTTTCCATTCTTAATAAGGCAATTAAAACGTCTGCTGTTGTTCTTTCACATTAACTCATGTTTCAACATTTCCATTTCCTTCTGAAGGACAGCAAAAACTCTAGCTTGTCCAGCTTGATTTTTAAATTTATTTAATGAGCGTTTTTTTTTCCTTTGCAGTCATAGGTCATTTGTTTTGTCCACGAATATGCTGAGGCAGATACAATGTACTTCTGATTTCCATTAGTTCAACAGTCAAATTCAATAACGTTTTCCCAACATTGACGTTTTTTTTAGCCACATGAATTTATAACAATACAGTTTCATTTAATGTTTTAACTTTGTTTTATTCCCTTACATGGTACGTTTCGGATGACAAAGTGTATGGTAAGTGTACAATTCGCTGAAGTAGATACAATGTAATTAATGTCTGATTTTTATTCGTTCAAAAGACATGTCCAATAACATTTTTCCGGCTTTGTTGTTCTTTAGACACACGATTGTATAACAATACTTTCAATTAATTAAATCAGGAGTGGAGTAAAGACACCTTTTTGTCCTATCGACGCAACCCATTGCCTTTCCTGGTTTATTATTCAGACAGTTCTGGTTAAAAGAAAGACCGAGAACAAACGGTAAAGATTTGTCACAAACAAACTGTAACATTTACTGAGATTTAACGCAACCATAGACTGAGTGTGAAAGTTAAACATCCCAAAACTGGGGGTGTTTTATTGTTTACTTACAAGAAAACCTTTTAGGTTAAGCTTTTTGATACAATTTTTTTGGAAATTTAACCCAAAAAAGAAAAAGGAATAATAGATGAAATATTTAAGATATCATGTTGGTATTTTTTGTTACGATCTAGTCTATGCTTCAAGTAAAAAGTCTGCTGTTGTTCATTAACAAAATAATAATATCCAGTTTGCTTATTACATTAAAACTAGCTTGTTTTTTTTCCTGCCATTGATAATTTGTTTTGTTCACGGAGTCTCAGCTAGTTTCACTGTGATTCAGAGCAACCACAGACTGAGTTTGAATCCGCTAAACATTCCATCGAATGTCGTTGGGTCAAAATAATCGATTTTTCTTTAATGACGCAAGACCAAACTCCACTTTAAAGTTATGTTATTTAGTCTACAAGAAAAAAAAAGGAACACTCAAACCGAGCCAAAAATGTAACAATTTCCAAAAATTGGGTTCCCTCACGATTTTTGTTGATGTTGGAACTGTCTGGAGATTATGCCGAACCGTTTAAAAGGTCTCATCTTCGGTAAAAAATATGTAACTAAGTAAAGGATACAACTCACTTTTTTTTAGCTTTCGAAAACCAAAAAACATTATAAAGCATATCTCCTTGACCTAATTCCACTTTCAACCAATTAACAAATATTTTGAAGTCACAAATCCCACAATATGCAAGTGGAAGGAAAATAATCCATAAATTAAAAAAAAAGAACAATTTCACCTACTAAACCAAAAAAACCAAAAAAACAACAACATATTTACAAACAGTTTAGTTGTTTTCCTTAGTTGATCGCATAAATAATAATTCCAAATCTGACTTCTAGAATGAAAAACATGTACATAACCTAAGGAAAAAGTGAAAGAGGAAAAACGTATGAAATATGATCATTTGTTTTTTGTTTACGAAGAATCTGAGGCAGATACAATGTAATTAACGTCTGATTTCTATTCGTTCCAAAGTCAGACCCAATTACATTTTCCCGACATTGTTGTTCTTTAGAGACACGATTGTATAACAATACCTTCAATAAATGTTTAAATTTTGTTTGTTTCCCTTACATGGTACGTTTTGGATAACAAAGGAATCGGTAAGTATTCAATTCGTTTTCTTTGGTAACTTTGGTGTTTATAAGTTTGATTCCCTGTGCGCTTTTTATAAATAGCATTGAGGCCTATGTAATTTCAGAGGGCAGCAGATTTTCTGCACTGAATGACACGATCAGTGCTTGTCACGGGCGAGTGAATGATATCTGAGGATGTCAGATACACCATTTGACTCCGTCTTTTTGGAACAATTGCTCAAGTGGCTATGTAGAATCATGGGGATGGGGAAGGCTATGACCACAAACAATTGTCAGTTATTTGATTACTTAAATCAAAAGTGGAGTGAAGAGACCTTTTTTGTACATTCGACGCAACCCAATGCCTTTCCCGGTTAATTATTCATACAGTTCAGGTTCAAAGAAAGACCGAGAACAAACGGTAAAGATTTGTCACAAACAAACTATAACATTTACTGAGATTTAACGCAACTATAGACTGAGTGTGAAAGTTAAACATCCGAAAACTGGGGGTGTTTTATTGTTTACTTACAAGAAAACCTTTTAGGTTAAGCTTTTTGATACAATTTTTTTGGAAATTTAACCCAAAAAAGAAAAAGGGAAGAATAGATGAAATATTTAAGATATCATGTTGGTATTTTTTGTTACAATCTAGTCTATGCTTCAAGTAAAAAGTCTGCTGTTGTTCATTAACAAAATAATAATATCCAGTTTGCTTATAACATTAAAACTAGCGTGTTTTTTTTTTCCTGCCATTGATAATTTGTTTTGTTCACGGAGTCTCAGCTAGTTTCACTGTGATTCAGAGCAACCACAGACTGAGTTTGAATCCCCGACATATTCCATCGAATGTCGTTGGGTCAAAATAATCGATTTTTTTTTAATGACGCAAGACCAAACTCCACTTTAAAGTTATGTTATTTAGTCTACAAGAAAAAAAAGGAACACTCAAACCGAGCCTAAAATGTAGCAATTTCCAAAAATTGGGTTCCCTCACGATTTTTGTTGATGTTGGAACTGTGTAGAGATTATGCCGAACCGTTTAAAAGGTCTCATCTTCGGTAAAAATATGTAACTAAGTAAAGGATACAACTCCCTTTTTTTAGCTTTCGAAAACCAAAAAACATTATAAAGCATATCTCCTTGACCTAATTCCACTTTCAACCAATTCACAAATATTTTGAAGTCACAAATCACACAATATGCAAGTGGAAGGAAAATAATCCATAATTAAAAAAAAAAAGAACAATTTCACCTACCAAACCAAAAAAAACAAACAAAAAAACAACAACATATTTACAAACAGTTTAGTTGTTTTCCTTAGTTGATCGTATAAATAATAATTCCAAAACTGACTTCTAGAATGAAAAAAACATGTACATAACCTAAGGAAAAAGTGAAAGAGGAAAAACGTATGAAATATGATCATTTGTTTTTTGTTTACGAAGAATATGAGGCAGATACAATGTAATTAACGTCTGATTTCTATTCGTTCCAAAGTCAGATCCAATTACATTTTCCCGACATTGTTGTTCTTTAGAGACACGATTGTATAACAATACCTTCAATAAATGTTTAAATTTTGTTTGTTTCCCTTACATGGTACGTTTCGGATAACAAAGGAATCGGTAAGTATTCAATTCGTTTTCTTTGGTAACTTTGGTGCTTATAAGTTTGATTCCCTGTGCGCTTTTTATCAATAGCATTAAGGCCTATATGATTTCAGAG
The DNA here is from genome assembly GCA_029964075.1 of Patiria pectinifera. Taxonomy (NCBI): domain Eukaryota; kingdom Metazoa; phylum Echinodermata; class Asteroidea; order Valvatida; family Asterinidae; genus Patiria; species Patiria pectinifera. The sequence continues at coordinate 16,492,267 of CM057150.1, forward strand.
GGCAGCAGATTTTCTGAACTGAATGACACGATCAGTACTTGTCACGGGCCAGTGAATGATATCTGAAGGATGTCGGATACACCTTTCGACTCCGTCTTTTTGGAACAATTGCTCCAGTGGCTATGTAGAATCATGGGGACGGGGAAGGCTATGACCACAAACAATTGTCAGTTATTTGATTAATTAAATCAAAAGTGGAGTGAAGACACCTTTTTTGTCCAATCGACGCAACCCAATGCCTTTCCCGGTTTATTATTCATACAGTTCTGGTTAAAAGAAAGACCGAGAACAAACGGTAAAGATTCGTCACGAGCAGACTATACCATTTACTGAAATTTAACGAAACCATAGACTGAGTGTGAAAGTTCAACATCCCAAAACTGGGGGTGTTTTTTTTTAACTTACAAGAAAACCTTTCAGGTTAAGCTTTTTGATACAATTTGTTTGGGAATTCAACCCCCCCCCCCCTAAAAAAGGGAGGAATAGAGGAAATATTTAAGATATCATGTTGGCATTTTTTCTTTACAATCTAGTCTGTGTTTCAAGTAAAAAGTCTGCTGTTGTTTATTAAAAACATAATAATATCCAGTTTGCCTATAACACTAAAACTATAGCGTGTTTCTTTCCCTGCCATTGATAATTTGTTTTGTTCACGGAGTCTCAGCTAGTTTTACTGTGATTCAGAGCACCCACAGACTGAGTTTGAATCCCCTAAACATTCCATCGAATGTCGTTGGGTCAAAATAATCGATTTTGCTTAAATGACGCCAGACCAAACTCCACTTTAAAGTTATGTTATTTAGTTTACCGAAAAAAAGGAACCTCTCATACCGAGCCAAAAATGTAATAATTTCCAAAAATTGGGTTCAGTACAATTTTTGTTGATGTTGCAACTGTCTAGAGATCTAAGCCGACCCTTTTAAGAGGCTTCATCTTCGGTAAAAATATGTAACTAATTAAAGGATACAACTCACTTTTTTTCAGCTTTCGAAAACCAAAAACATTATATAGCATATCTCCTTGACCTAATTCCACTTTCAAGAAATTAACATATGTTTTTAAGTCACAAATCACACAATATGCAAGTGAAAGGAAAATAATCTATAACTTAAAACAGAGAACAATTTCATCTACAAAACCAAAAAAAGAGAGAAGATATTTTACAAACAGTGTAGTTGTTTTCCTTAGTTGTTCGTGTTTAAAATGATTCTAAATGTGGCTTGTAGAATGAAAACATGATAACCTATGGAAAAAGTGAAAGAGGAAAAACGTATGAAATGTGATCAAATTTTTTTTGTTTACGAAGAATCTGAAGCAGATACAATATAATTTAGGTCTGATTTCTATTCGTTCCCAAGTCAGATCCAATTCAGTTTTCTCGACATTTATGTTCTTTAGACACACGATTGTATAACAATACTTTCAACTAATGTTTAAATTTTGTTTCATTACCTTACATGTAACGTTTCGGACCACAAAGGACTCTGTAAGTATACAATTAGTTTTCTTTGGTAACTTTGGCGTTCATAAGTTTGATTCAATGTGCGCTTTTTATCAATAGCATTGAGGCCTATATGATTTCAGAGGGGAGCAGATTTTCTGCACTGAATGACACGATCAGTACTTGTAACGAGCGAGTGATGATATCTGAAGGATGTCAGATACACCTTTTGACTCTGTCTTCTGGAACAATTGCTCAAGTGGCTATGTAGAATCATGGGGACGGGGAAGGCTATGACCACAAACAATTGTCAGTTATTAGATTAATTGAATCAAAAGTGGAGTGAAGACACCTTTTTTGTACAATCGACGCAACCCATTGCCTTACCCGGTTTATTATTATACAGTTCTGGTTAAAAGAAAGACCGAGAACAAACGGTAAAGATTCGTCACAAGCAGACTATACCATTTACTGAAATTTAACGAAACCATAGACTGAGTGTGAAAGTTCAACATCCCAAAACTGGGGGTGTTTTTTTTTAACTTACAAGAAAACCTTTCAGGTTAAGCTTTTTGATACATTTTTTGTTCATTTGAACCCAAAAAAGAAAAAGGGAGGAATAGAGGAAATATTCAAAATATCATGTTGTTATTTTTTTTGTTACAATCTAGTCTGTGCTTCAAGTAAAAGGTCTGCTGTTGTTTATTGAAAATAACAATATCCAGTTTGCCTATAACATCACAAGTAGCGTGTTTCTTTTCCTGCCATTGATAATTTGTTTTGTTCACGGAGTCTCAGTTAGTTTTGATGTGATTCAGAGCAACCACAGAATGAGTTTGAGTCCCCTTAACATTCCATCAAATGTCGTTGGGTCAAAACAATCGTTTTGCTTAAATAACGCAAGACCACACTCCACTGTAAAGTTATGTTATTTAGTTTACCGGAAAAAAAGGAACCTTTCATACCGAGCCAAAAATGTTATAATTTCCAAAAATTGGGTTCACTACGATTTTTGTTGATGTTGCAACTGTCTAGATATCTGTGACGACCCGTTTAAGAGGTGTCATCTTGGGTGCAAATATGTAACTAAGAAAGGAATCCAACTCAGGTTTTTTAGCTTTTGAAAACCAAAAACATTATATAGCATATCTCCTTGACCTAATTCCACTTTCAAGAAATTAACATATGTTTTTAAGTCACAAATCACACAGTATGCAAGTGGAAGGAAAATAATCTATAACTTAAAACAAAGAACAATTTCATCTACAAAACCAAAAAAAAAAAGAGAAGATATTTTACAAACAGTGTAGTTGTTTTCCTTAGTTGTTCGTATTTATAATGATTCTAAATGTGGCTTGTAGAATGAAAACATGATAACCTATGGAAAAAGTGAAAGAGGAAAAACGTATGAAATGTGATCAATTTTTTTTTGTTTACGAAGAATCTGAAGCAGACACAATATAATTTAGGTCTGATTTCTATTCGTTCCCAAGTCAGATCCAATTCAGTTTTCTCGACATTTATGTTCTTTAGACACACGATTGTATAACAATACTTCCAATTAATGTTTAAATTTTGTTTCATTACCTTACATGTACCGTTTCGGACCACAAAGGACTCTGTAAGTATACAATTAGTTTTCTTTGGTAACTTTGGCGTTTATAAGTTTGATTCCCTGTGCGCTTTTTATCAATAGCATTGAGGCCTACGTGATTTCAGAGGGCAGCAGATTTTCTGCACTGAATGACCCGATCAGTGCTTGTCACGGGCGAGTGAATGATATCTGAGGATGTCAGATACACCATTTGACTCCGTCTTTTTGGAACAATTGCTCAAGTGGCTATGTAGAATCATGGGGACGGGGAAGGCTATGACCACAAACAATTGTCAGTTATTTGATTACTTAAATCAAAAGTGGAGTGAAGACACCTTTTTTTGTCCAATCGACGCAACCAACGCCTTTCCCGGTTTATTATTCATACAGTTCTGGTTAAAAGAAAGACCGAGAACAAACGGTAAAGATTCGTCACAAGCAGACTATAACATTTACTGAGATTTAACGAAACCATAGACTGAGTGTGAAAGTTCAACATCCCAAACCTGGGGGTGTGTTTTTTTTAACTTACAAGAAAACCTTTCAGGTTAAGCTTTTTGATACAATTTGTTTGGGAATTCAACCCCCCCCCCCCCAAAAAAAAAAGGAGGAATAGAGGAAATATTTAAGATATCATGTTGGCATTTTTTCTTTACAATCTAGTCTGTGCTTCAAGTAAAAAGTCTGCTGTTGTTCATTAAAAACATAATGATATCCAGTTTGCCTATACACTAAAACTATAGCGTGTTTCTTTTCCTGCCATTGATAATTTGTTTTGTTCACGGAGTCTCAGCTAGTTTTACTGTGATTCAGAGCAAACACAGACTGAGTTTGAATCCCCTAATTATTCCATCGAATGTCGTTGGGTCAAAATAATCGATTTTGCTTAAATGACGCAAGACCAAACTCCACTTTAAAGTTATGTTATTTAGTTTACCGGAAAAAAGGAACCTCTCATTCCAAAAATTGGGTTCAGTATGATTGTTGTTGATGTTGCAACTGTCTAGAGATCTAAGCCGACCCATTTAAGAGGTTTCATCTTCGGTAAAAATATGTAACTAAGTAAAGGATACAACTCACTTTTTTCAGCTTTCGAAAACCAAAAACATTATATAGCATATTTCCTTGACCTAATTCCACTTTCAACCATGTTTTGGAGTCACAATTCACACAATAGGCAAGTAAAAGAAAAAGAAACTATGACTTAAAAAAAACGAACAATTTCACCTACAAAACCAAAAAAAAACAAACACCAACATATTTACAAACAGTTTAGTTATTTTCCTTAGTTGATCGTATTTATAATAAAACCAAACGTGGCTTGAAAACATGTACATAACCCATGGACAAAGTGAAAGAGGACAAACCTATGAAATATGATCATTTTTTTGTTTACGAAGAATCTGAGGCAGATACAATGTAATTAACGTCTGATTTCTATTCGTTCCAAAGTCAGATCCAATTACATTTTCCCGACATTGCTGTTCTTTAGACACACAATTGCATAACAATACTTTCTATTAATGTTTAAATTTTGTTTCATTCCCTTACATGGTACGTTTCGGATGACAAAGCACATATATGTGGTAAGTGTACAATTCGCTTTCTTTGGTTACTTTGGTGTTCTTAAGTTTGGTTCCCGGTTTCGCTATTTATCAATAACATTGATGCGTATATGGTTTCAGAGGGCAGCAGATTTTCTTTATTGAATGACACGATCGTTATTTGTCACGGGCCAGTGAATGATATCTGAAGGATGTCGGATACACTTTTTGACTCCGGCTTCTGGAACAATTGCTCAAATGACTATATGGATCATGGGGGGGTACAGCCACAAAAATCGTCAGTTATTTAAGTAATTAAATCAGAAGTGGAGTAAAGACACCTTTTTTTGTCCAATCGACGCAACCCATTGCCTTTCCCGGTTTTTTTATTCATACAGTTGTGGTTAAAAGAAAGACCGAGAACAAACGGTAAAGATTTGTCACAAATAGACTATAACAATTAATGCAACCATAGACTGAGTGTGAAAGTCCAACATTCCAAAACTGGGGGTGTTTTATTTTTAACTTACAAGAAAACCTTTTAAGATAAGCTTTTTTTAAGGATTTTTTTTTTAATCTAACCCCCCCCCCCCCCAAAAAAAAAGGAGGAATGGAGGAAATATTCAAGATATCATGTTGGCATTTTGTTACCTCTCGTACCAAGCAGAAAATGAACTATTTTTCGAAAATTGGGTTCAGTTGAATTTTTTCATTGTCACATCTGAATAGAGATCTCAGCCGACCCGTTTAAGAGGTTTCAGCTTCGGTGAACAAAAACTCTAAAGTATAGGCTAAAAAACGCTTTTCGAATACCTAAAAGCATGATACTATCTCCTTGACCGAATTCAATCTTTAGCTTACATTTTTTTTAGAGTCACAATTCAAAAATTTCGCAAACGGAAGGAAAAGAAACCTCAACTTTAACAACAGTCCAAAAACGTACACCATTGAGTCAAAATGATCGAAATCGTCTTGATTCTTTTGTTTTCGTTCCGTTTACGATTTTTCTGTCAGAAAATATGAACTTAATTTCACTTTTAACATGTTTACAGTATTTGTCGATATAATTTTGTCAATAATTTATTTTGTTTACGGAGACTCAGCTAGATTCAACGCAACGGATGACCAAGTTCCGTCTTTTTTAAATGGGTTAAAATGTTCAAATGCAATGTCATTTCCGGATATTTTGTTTTTCCTTTTGACATTGTAGAAGTTGTTATTCTCACAGCACTTTTCCCCCTTTTAATACAGTTCAAGAGATCCCGTGGCCTATCATCGGTAAGTATACACGGTTCACCCATAACTTCTGAATGCTAAAGGCCGTTTCATGCTTTCGCAAAGGTTGACGAATACGCTCTCATTTCAGTAGCATTTATAATAATTTCACGATGCAGCAGAATTGTTCTCTATTTGGAAATGAGTGGTTGGTTTCATGTACAATATTCAATACTAAAACCGTCAACTGATGCCAGGATGACAAGGGTAACAATTGACTCTCACTCGTTTAACAATAATACGTTGAACAATAATTGAACGCCTTAGGGAGTTTTCTGTCTAAAATTTTCTCTCATGGAATAATACTTCATACACTCAAAAAACCGGCCGGGTCAGATCAACCCGGAATCGGGGTCCAAATTTGATGTGCCCTTTTCCGGTCAAAAGGACACTTTTCTTGGTCGAAACGACCTTTAAAAACCCTGTCATTGTCAAAGTTCCATTTCCTTCTTCGTGACAAGTAAAATTGGGCTACAAAACGCGTTTTATACGAATGATATTAAATAGAAAGTTTAAATTAAATTAAAATTAAATTAAAAGTAGCATATGAACGTCCACACAACCATCTTTTAAACAGTAGGCGTTTTTTGTTATGTTAGCGACTACCATGCAAGAACGAAGTGGAGGGGGGGGGGCGGGAGTTCATAATTTTGTCCCCGAAAAATCGAACTGTTCATCAGTGCTAGTTTTGATCCAGTCTCACAGTGGTTCGCACTCTGTGGATGTGTAAGAAACAACATTGATGTGTTAGTAAAGTGTGTACATGTATTATATATTTACCACACACACAATGCGTTTGTTTATTGTGTAAATTGAGGACACACACGTGCAAAATTATCGATGAATTGTACAACACCAATGAGAGCAAAAACGTGTAAGTACAATGTATGGACAAAGGAAAAGGGAAGAGGAACAATGTGAAAATCCTGGATTTACACCATAAACAAACCTGCGTGGGTATGCCACAAAATGTCCGTCGCGTCCGATGTAATCAACCGGGGCTTTTATTGTCTTTTCTCGCGAACTGTAAAACATTGTGATTGTTTCCTTTCAACCAGACCTTTGAAAAAGTACATTGTATAAGTAAACAATCCAAAGCATGATTTTTTTTTCAATTTACTTACACGTTCCAGTTAGCTCCATTTGGTTTACGGGTTTACTTTAATTGACCGATGCATATTGGTTTCTTTCATATCTTCAAACGCATGTCATTGAGAACGTAGTTATAAATTGTTGCACAGAGGTTTGCATTGCCGATGATAATTTCACTGAAGCATACGACCTTTATTCATTTATCAGATTGATTTGATTTCTAAAGAAAAATATACCAAAATACATATATTTGTAGTGTCTCGCTTTTACTCTAGCCTTTTGAACCGCAGGAAGTTCTTCAAGCAGAGAAGTCATCAGTTGTACAATCACCTCCAGAAAAAGAAGGGAAACTTCAAGGTGTGTAGACATAAATCATCTGTGGATAATGTAATTCAACCCAACTCGAAATAGTACACGTCACATTTCACCCCAGCTCAATTATTATGCGTCAAATTTGTTGGAATATGCAGTGTGTTTTACGTTAAAATTATATGACACTGTCTATGTGTTAAGATTTGAATGTTTACAATCAAGTTGAGTAGGAAACTATAGTAATTTTTTGAGAACTTCCAAGCAGTGGAGGCAGCAAACCTTCACGTAAACTCATGATTTGAAGGCCACTTAATCACAATTACAATTATATGACACTGTCTATGAAAACTATAGTAATTCAGCATTTTTTGGAGAACTTCCAAGCAGTGGAGGCAGCAAGCCTTCACGTAAACTCATGATTTGAAGGCCACTCAATCACCCATTCAGAGTAATTTTCTTGATGGTTTGCATTGACTCTAACCAATGTTTTGTTTACAGTGTAACTTGCATCCTGATTTTGTTTACAGGCAGCCCACCCAGTCCGGCAACACACCTAAAGAGGATCCTTCAGGAACACGACAACTTCGCCAAAGACTGCAGCGAAGACACACTGAAGGATAACACCTTTCAGTTGCCGTACATTGCAATCGGTTACTTCGACCATGATGGTGGAAGCCTGTCCTTGGGCAAGTACAATGTCCACCTGTACATCCCTCGTGGCGCACTTCCCAAAAAATCACTACAGCAGGTTTACATCTACGTCAACCCGAATGCGCCACCTGTTGACGGGATCGATCCGTCAGATTGTGTATTGTCACCGATGATCCAGTGCGGCCCAACAGGTCTGAAGTTTCTGGACAGCGTGGTGCTGTCCTTCCCTCACTTTGCAAAGGAGGGAAGCGGATGGGAGCTGCGTGCACAGTTGTGCAATGGCGAAGAAGGTTCGCTCAAAACCTGGAAGACGCTTGATGCAGGTGTTGACGGCGTCGTGGTGTCAACTAAAGGCAAGACCGTCGTTCTCTTGATGAAGCACTTCACAGGGGCAGCTCTAGTTGGCCAACCGTCCGCAACGAGCACCAAGAAAATGCAGGCTGGAGTGTTTGGGAGCCCCTTTGATCAGTCTGAGGATCTTTATAGTTTCCGGTTTCATCTCTGGAACGATGAGCCAGTTGTCGAACAGGTAAAGCACCTGATTCTTTGTAAGTAATGGTTGACACTTTATCAACTGATATTTTGGGTACATATATGAATTTGTTGTGTTCACTTAAGCTCAAACCTCTGTGCGGGCCCGTTTCCGGGCGAGAAGCCCGGTAAAAAGGCCCCTTTTTTCGATGTTTCGAGTCATAGTTTGATAACCATGCGGTCTTTTTCAATGGAAGTAAACGGTTCTGTACCATTTAACTCTTTCTCTTTCTCATAGTATATGTTATTTTTTTTTATCTTGAAAAAAATCCACGTACTTTCGGCTTTGAAAATGTGAACTTTTCATCATTTTCCTGTGTAAACGCACCGATTGAGCGCCCTCGCGTCGACTCTTTTGACTGTAACTCCTGACTAGAGTATCGAATTGTAGGTGGGTAAACGGAATCGAATAGCTTAGCTCCTCCTCTTTCCTTACATGTAAAACTTGTTATGATTGGTTGGAAAAAAAAAACACCGTACTTTTCACAAAGAAAAAAAGAGGCCAATGACAACTTTCAATCGATAAGGCATCGTTCGAGACTTACATCGATGTACCATTGCTTACCAAGTGTTTCGTGATCTTGGACTCTGCTCATCACCTGTTTATCAAGACACGTTTTCTCCAATTCTACTTTAGATAAGACATTTAAAAACTATCCATTTGTAAATCAGTTATCTGGCATTAAAACTGTGGTCTTTTTAGGAGTTAATTTCATTTTAAAATAATGTAATTTTGGATCTGAATACTGTTCACTTCAAGGTAGTTATAGAAATTTGTGATGGAAAGAACGTGCACTTGTTTATTGGGCTGTACCATTTTGTTTGTGGGGAGGATATCTATATGCATATACACGTTAGTGTATACGTCAGATTTCTTGAAGAATGCAAAAATGAAATAAGATTTTTATTTCAAGTTTGACAACATCAGACAAGAAGTTGTACTATTAGGCATACCTTCACATCGATATGTGCACAAATCCTATATGTACATTGTCATGTATAGGTTTGTTTTAACCATTTTATGAATGGAATGTGCCGGGCCACATTTTAGGGTTGAACGCACAGCCACACAGGGCCAGCGTTAATCCGATTATGTAGCCCTGGACCTCTGTGTGGTACTCTGCGCGCCAGATTTAAACTGTAAAATTAAGTGAACAATCGTGGGGGTAACACAGGGAGTGGAATATTTCGGTATGGATAAAAAGAATGCAAAGCCGTTATTTAAATATAATTCAAAACCGAGGTAAATATAATCAAAGAGTAATATTTAAGGTAACAAGTAATGCGTACATACAGACGCAAACGAATTGAATATGCATCATTATAATATAACTTGCGAAGCCCTTCTTTTATTCACGCCGCACAGAAAGTTGTGGAGATGGAAAAGAAAATGGGCTCCCAGCCATTGGACATTTACAGATCACTGATAGTCTGCAGGTCAGGAGACGTGCACGCTGAAGTCCAAAACATCAAGGAGGGTTGGGAACTGGCATGGCCTATATTACAGGTAGTGTAAATGTTTTCCACAATGTCTATGTGATTGTCTTTACCTGCAGATCAGAACCTTTCCTAGACAACTTCCATTGTCAAAAGTATGGCGTCAAGTGAAAATAACTGGCTCAAAAAGAAATTGATATTTTTTTTCACGCATTTCATTCCAAAAACAACACAGCACCTGTTTTTAGAGGTTTTGCATGGAACAACAAAGCCAATTTTCTTATCGTAAAGAACTCTTTGTTTGAGACAGAGACCTACAAAGTGTACCGTTTCTAAGTTTTACTCTTGGCGCGTTGGGTGCATTTTCGAATAAACCATTTCCTTCAAGATGAAGTCAATTCTATTACATGTGGTACACTGACATATGCACGAAATGATTGATGCATTCTAAATATAACATATTCAAGAGGGCGTTTGACAGTGCATTCATCACGATATCGTGGTTAGGTGTTGCATATAATCATATTGAGAGTCGCCAGTCCCAATTACAGTGTTTACAGTACATGAATATGGCAAAGGAACAAAGACAAAAGCAAACATATCACAGCTGGCTAGGGGCTTTCGCAAAAATCATGGACTCGAGTGATGTAGCACATTATTTTATGTTTTGATGCACGAAGTGTATAATTAATGGAACTCATGGTATAAATCACTATTGATTTTCAATTCCCGAACACGTTATTAGAAATGAATACTGTATGGGAAATCATTTTGTCCGGAATCACGAAAAGAATGAGTATAACTTTGGCCTTACACAACTTCTCGCAGTCGTATTTCAATTTATTCATGTTTTTCTTCAAATAAACAACAAAGAGGAAAATGGATTAAAAAAATCAATATTGATATTTTTGTTCATATTAGAAACAGACGATATCAGTCAAAAGGATCTGGGAGTTACCAACGGACTCTGTGACCTTTGACCTCGAGCACCAAGATCTGCAAATGAACAAGGCTCCTCATTGCGACGGTTTCATTTGCCAGATTAGTACCGACACAGAAGAGGCTTCAAATGAGGATAGGGTTCGCTTCTCCATAAGGCCACCAAAGGTATTGTCTAGAGGGAGAATTTTATATCAAAACTCTGTGTCAACACATTTTCGATGTATAGTTGCTTTATAGTATTCTGGGTACTTTCAGTGTCTTCCCACTTCTTTCGAGAAATCACTTTACTTCATCAAAATCAAAAGCCATATGTCAATGCAAACCAGGGTGTTTTCTGCTGATTTTTTTTTCAACTGTCTTTAAAAATACGGCATGTTTATAGTTCCAAGTTTATGCACAGGGTGAGTCAAAACGGAAATGACTGAATTTGATTTTTTTGCTTATGTTTGGCCTACTCCATTTCATAAAAAAAGGATAAAATACATGTTATTGACTTGTAACCGTAAGAATTGCAAATAATTTACATACTCTAATCCCAAGTTTTTTCTATTTCAATAAAAACAGAAAAGGAGTTGACTTGTTCCTCATATTCAAAACGCAAAATCTGACATTAAAAATAATGTTTCGGTCTTTATTTTAATTATTAAAATATCATTTGTATTTGAATCTTGTATGTAATCTGTAATTCTCACTAAGCTCAATAGCATCAAATGGCATTCCATCGACAGCTATATAAATGGGTTCTTTTACCAAAACATGCATAACTTCTGATGGCATGGATCAATTTCAGTAATTCTTCTTTTTTTCAGATGAGTGCAGTAGAAGAACATGCTCTTTTAAGACAAATGTCATTTGATTGCTTTTTAAGAACAAAATCTGTAATTTGCTCCGTAGTCAAACATGGGTCATATAGCGAATGCGTGAAGCGCCTTTGTAGCCTTCTGCTCGAGCACATTGTAGCCGTGTCCTTCGCGATTAGGCTTCTCAGCTGTAAGGACACTTAGGTTTTAGTTCACATGGCACTAATAAGCGATGAGTATACCTAAATAATAAGAATAAGCGATGAGTATACCTAAACTGTCTTATGAACAACATTAAAAAGACTGTGTTTGTCATCTCTAATTCTTCTCAAAATAGAAGGGATCGCTACCAGGGACCGAAACTCAGAGTCCGTGCTACAAGTGCCGAGATGTAAGTATAACAGTTTGGAGAGATATTTGCTTTTCGAAAAATGCCTTGGATTTTGGTTGGTTTTCAGAAGTCGTACTTATAATCGTTGTAAGTTAACCTAAATGAGTAGGAACAACAGAGTATTTTTTTTTTTTTTCGAACTAATATCAAGCGATTTATTGGATGCCAGTCTATTTTTTTTTTTTAGATTTCATTGAATATTAAACATTTTCATATGCTTACATAGAAATGGTGTTTTTTTCGCTTGGATTTTTTTCTGGAGTAATAGAAAGAACGTCATAGCAAGGTATGAGATAACTTTAAATTTCGTTAAAAGTAGTGTACATAAGTTCTATTTGAACGCCGAACCCTTCTAATCTGTGTGATACATGCCTTTCATGTTCATGTGTAGTGGTGTATGACTACACATATGAATAGAAATAAAAGGTGACACACACCAGGATTTTGTTGGATCCTAAACTCAATTATTTGATTTTGTTTTAGGATGAGGCCCGCTTAATCTGCCCATCCTGTAAGGTGAGTTACTGCGCGTTCGTGTGAAACTTATTTTTAGGTGTTGGGCCTCAGCCCAACACCTATTGTTATTGTAAAAATTTACTATTATTAATGTTCTCCTCAGCATATTCTTCTCCAGAACTGTCTGTCAAAATGAAAACATTTATGAACTTCAATTGTCAATACATGAATGCACAACCAACTGAAGATGTACTTTTTTTGCAATTACGTCATCATGACGTCATCATGGGTCACGTGACGTCACTTAAAAAAATAATCAATTTAATCTTTGAAATTCAATATAAAATCAACTGTCAGAGACCGCAACTTGAATTTTGCGGGAATCGACATGATAACATATGATCTTCATTTTAACTTGTGCGCGTAAAATCACGTGACCCTTCCTTCCGGTCGAAACCGGATGTGCCTAATAATTTGAAAGTGGAAAAAGAGATGAACTTGCTTTCAACGGTGTTGATGTCTACCTGGATTGAACTTTCAAAAAAATAATTGGTGACGTCATGAAGAGTTGGAGCGCCCTCTAGCGCCAGGTTAAAAAACGCGAAAAACGCATTTTCACTTGATGTCTGTGGCGAAGTTTGCGGTAATCGCTTCAAAATTAATGTACATGATGACCATAATGCAGAAAACACCTGTGTGCGAAAAAAAAATGATTACGTCATCAGACCGGAAGTTACAATAAAAAGACCTTTAAACCTTCAAAATTGCAAAAAATCAACCGTGATAGATATAATCAAGATTTGGCTAACTATAGCACAGTTCTTGAATACCTCTTGAACTTTCTGGTAATTATGTCACAATGACGTCATCAAGTATCATATTACAAGCAATCAAAGATTTCTAGATTTAATCTTTGAAAATCAATTTAAAATCAACTGCTACAGATTTGATTTTGTGTTTTATAGCAATCGATACAATTTTGCAGGGTCTTCATTTTTGGTATTAAGTGCAAAATCACTTGACCCTTCCTTCCGGTCGAAACCGGAAGTGCCTTATTATTTGAAATTGGCAGAAGATGCGAACTTACTTTCATTGAAGATGTGATTGTCTGTCTAGGCAGTACTGTACAAAAAAATTACAGTTGACGTCATCAAATGTTAGAGCGCCCTCTGGCGGCATGTTGAAAAATTCAAACATGGATTTAAACATGCATATTTTGAGTTGATGCGTGTGGCAAAATCTGCGGTAATCCATGGCCCAACACCGTGTGGTTGTTCATACAACCTCTAGAAACTCGGTTGAGACAGTTTTGCCAACGACTTTTCCGTCTTCCGTTGTTCATTTAATATTCTCTGCTTTATTGTGCTGTACCATATCGAGCCTATGCTCTTGAATACATGCACTTTATAATAAATACATGCTTGTGAGATAATTATGGTGTTCACAAACACGGAAGCAGCAAGTAGATGGTAAAATCCGCCAATTTGAGCCCATTAAAAGCGTTAGAATGTTTATAAACTGTTGGAAAAACAGCGTTTATAAGTGTTCCAAAGGTAACACCAGGTTTTAATTAGTGTATGGACTGATATTGTGTTAGACATGTATGTTTACTTATTGTCTTTTTAGGAGGCGATGAAATGTGTTCCAGTCCTCAAGAATCGAGACTTGTCGGATGGTGATTATGGAGGCTTGTCGGAGGAGATGGTATACATTTTCTGTAAAAAAGGAGACACGGCCAGAGTTGTGGCGGAGCTAGCACATATCGACCACAGCTCGATGGAACCTCAGGATTCCTTAAAGGTCTTTTTTGGAGGTCAAAGGGCGAGTGGAGTCCAAGATAGGACGGCAGTGAAGCGTCTGCTAGACGCTTTTGATGAGCCCACTGTGAAGAATGTTAGGAAGAAGCTGCGAGGGGCAGGTATACAGACAAGTATCGGGTCAAAATGACATTTCTCTGACTCATTGGTTGATCATTGTTTTGCCCCGAAATCTTGGTAAAAGTGTCATTTTGACCCATAAAAGTGTGAAGCCCAATAGAACCCTGATTCCGGATGAAATCTTGACTGTTTAGAATGGGATCGCTTTCAGTTTTATCACGCGTCTTTAGAGACCCCCACAAAGGTCGAAACTTTACTCAAAACTAGTCCATGACTGCCACTTAAAGGTGTGCATTTTGGTGACTGCCAATGCTAAAATTTGAATTCTTACACAAAAAATTAAGGCTCGTGAAAATTGTTTACTCTCACATGGGTCATGCCATAAATAAGGGGTCCAAAGTGTGAAATTGTTATACACTGGATGCAACATATTTTATTTAACCTTTGCAGTTTAAACTTGTAGGACTGGTTGATCTTAGTACCTTAAACATACATTTTTCATTTTCCAACTTTATTTCCTTCTTACATGACGAAAAACACGGTTCCACGTGTAACATGGTCACCGTTCCTGTTACACGTGACATTGTTGAATTATTTGTGCCATATTTATGTTGGTTTTCATCGAAAATCAATTCAATTCATATATTATATAAAGCAATAAAGATACATGTGTATGTTATGAACATTTGAATTTGACAGGCTTAAGAAATATAGTGCAAATAAGTTGTTATTTTCACGTGTAACACGAGACACCATGGTGTACCCCCAAATGTCCGTTAAAGAGTGAAGCAAAATATCTGTTTGTGCCATATATCTGTTAGAGTTCTTTGGAGATTTCTGAGTTCTATAAATTTCTAAAAAATGACACTTATTATTCTATAGACATCCAGGCACCCTTATAAAATAACCGTAATGTGATAAGGCCAACTGAGACCCGTGTGGTCCGGACAAGACCGCTTTTAATAACTGTAGTTAATGCAGTTATCAAATCACCTTAAATGATTAGAACTGGTGTCTTAGTTATTTTGGTACATCTTAGAGTTGATTTACAGTGATTGGATTGAATGTCTGCGGACGCAGTCAGCTGAATTGAAAAAAATACAAATTGGTCACAGTTTTTTGTTCCACTATGGAAGGAATTCAACTACTGCCACAATGTTAATGCAACGTTTATTTATTTTCATTTTTTTTTTATAAATTACCAATCTGAAGAGATGTTGCTATGATGGAATTTCTTTTGCCCAGGGATCGTAAGAAAACACAATGGCTAATGAAATAAATAAGTTCCGGAAACTAATTGACACCCCTAAAAAAGTAATAAAATAAATTTTAAACGGAAATGACAGCGAGTCATATTTAGAATATTGTTCGCCGGAGTAACCAAATAGTCTCCTATCATTGCAAAGGAGACTAAATTACTTCATTTTGCTCCTACCCCAGAAAACTCGCCAGATGATGGTTCCACATCGACGGGAAAGCCTGAAGATAGGTTTCGGCTTGCCGTGAGTATCCTGCTTGGCAGTTTCTATTGGTCGATGCAAAGGAAACATAGAATACTCCATTGTGAATTAGTGAATCACGACGGAGGAAATTGAACGTTTCGTCCACTGTTTTGGTCTGTTCGGACGTTTCATTTTTTTCTATTAACTCAGGCACTATAGCGATGTTTCCTGTCGTCATAGCGTGACTTTGTTTCTAATTATGTTTGTTCCTTAGAGTTTTTTTCTTTATTTTACAGTCGGAAATTGACGACGAGAAACGCTTCCGTTGGTTTGCCTCGAGATTGGGATCGGAGTGGGAGGCACTGGCGACAGAGTTAAAATGCACTTATGCGGACCTGTTCAAGATTAAAGAAGATAACAGATATGACGTCAGTAATCAGATCTTTACGATGCTTGTCCAGTGGAAGCAGCGGTGTGGGTGGTTGGATAAACGTATCTTAGCCGGGGCCTTGGAGAAGGCTGGACGACGGGATCTGGCACAGCAGTTTCAAGGTGAGATCACCAGTTATTCCATAACACCGGAACGATAATAGTATTGTTTCAATTTATATATCTTTCAAAATACAGGGTGACCCCAAAAAAATGCGACCCTAAAACATTTGCCGTTAAAAAAAAAAGAGATCGGTGGATTTTTGTGTTTTTGGTATCATATTAAAGCTGGGAATTTTTTTAATTTAAATACTTAAGCAATCATGAAAATAGTACTTTGGGTTGCTGAGAAAATGCCAATTATGTTAAAGTAGTCACTATTCATCTTGTACACACAAAAATACAGCATGAAGGGATTTTCACTGTACCTATTTGTGCATGTCCTAATTCTTACAATCAACATGGCACATAATATGACAAGAGTATAAATTGGATTGAAATATTTTTATTTTCCACCTGAACAGGTATTGCATCCTTTTTAGTCCTAGTTTAAACCGTTTGAGCATCATAGATATATGTCAAAATAGTAAATACATTGCACAAATGAAGAATAATTGCACAGTATATGCTTACAGTAAAAGTTTCTTTCCGTTGAGTTTTCCAACTCCTTCACAGCAATCTGCAATCATTGCAGTACTATTTGCTTTTTTTCTTGTTCTGTTTTTTTTTTAAACAAATTGTGCATTTTACAAAGCAACTAATATTCACTCAATGTCACTAAATCTAACTTGACTTTTGTTTGTACTATTGATTTCATTGACAGAGACGACGTCAGAATCTAGGAAGAAAAGGATAAAAACGAGGTAGTATATCTGGATGATATATTTTCACCTTATATAATGAGTCTGTTTTTGAAGGTAGTAGACACAATAAAATGACTTGGTGGTCCTAACGTTTTGCTTTTTTAACTGCTTTTTAAGTCAGTCTTTTGGT
Source organism: Patiria pectinifera (assembly GCA_029964075.1). Taxonomy (NCBI): domain Eukaryota; kingdom Metazoa; phylum Echinodermata; class Asteroidea; order Valvatida; family Asterinidae; genus Patiria; species Patiria pectinifera. Next base: position 16,509,474 of record CM057150.1, read on the forward strand.
ACTGATGCACTCTTTAAAAAGTGTTTGAATAGATTTGAAAACAAACTACCAGCAGGAATTATGACTAAATCTGCAAGAAAACAGGCAATTTTATTTGTTGTGAGTTGCTGTAATTGTTGTCGACCACTGCAACGTGTTCATACATGCTGCTTGTATTTGAAGCATGTTATGCAAAAGAAAATGGCGTCCAGTGCCTCATTCTTTCATTTGATATTTCGCATCTGAATGCCGTTGTTACTAAGACCCGTTACTAAGTAGATTTATCGGCTGTTGTAGTGTCGAAATTTATAGAATGAAAAAAAAATATGATTTTTAAAGTTGCTGAAAAAAAGGTGTGTTTTTAACCAAATAATCTTTAGTTATGAAATTTTTTTTTTTTTTAGTAATTAATGAGTACATATGAGAAGATGAGGTAAATTGGATTTTGAAGTCGAATAATAAGGAAGAATTGTATATAAAGGCGAAAAGTAAATTTACTTCATTTTGTTTTAACCATTGTTTACAATCTTTGGACCCTTTTCAAGTACGCCGAAATACACCTGTATAGTCACAAGTTATTTCAAAAAGACGTAATTGTTTTACTTTTAGTTACACATACAACAATTTATTTCAAGACGTGTCTTGAGTTATTTGTCAAGTTGGATAGGTACAGTTAAAAAAACTTGTTGACACAGGTTAATACGTCACTGCGACATGATTTCACATCCATTGTGTCCCTTTTATTAATAAATTCACCTGGGGATTTGGTCTGCATGCCTATTCAATGTTTGGCTGATCCACTATTTCGAATACAAACTTGGTGGTACTGTTACCGAAACCGTCATCAATGTAATCAACTTGTAAAATAAGATGATTTCAGCAGCCTTGTCTAATATAGCCTGTGACTGTTTTGTAAATAAAGCTTGCATTGCGGGGGTTGGGGTGGGGTGGAGGGTGGGGGTAGTAGGGGGTGATGGTGGTGGTGGGGGAGGGGGCGTTAAAACACCGCCAATTCCTCGGTTTTCGAAGTTGCAATGGAAACAATGCAGTATCTCGGCATCACCTTTTTTATCATATTGCATAAATGATACTCAATTTTGGAAATAGTGTGAAAATATGAATGTGATTAATGAACATTTCAAAAATGTGATAGAAAGTAATTAAAAACATTCAAAACTCCTGTATAGTACATTGTTTTCATTGATAACAAACGACGTATTTTTCATCACAACTTATCGGGGATTTGACTAAAAATAAGTACATACAGACCAATACAATGAATGTTTAATGACGTGATTAATGTTTACTGCTACTATTATTTTGGGATATTTATAGCCAGCATTCATTCTAGTCTATTGTAGTCTATGTCTGTTTGGTATAATGTCGCTTGTGTAGCTTATGTATTTTGTTTGTATCAATTATAATTTTTCTATCAGGTTGTTAAGGGGGGTCTTTATGCCTGATGCTATTTTTGTATGTCTGTTTGTTGGGCAGTTTGGTGTGTCACTTTGCCCATGTTGCATTTGTTTTTGTATGTGGGGTTGTGTTGATTAATGGTTGTTTGTTCGTCTGTTTGTTGGAGTGTTTGTTTGCTGGGGTGTTGGGGTGTTCGTTTGTTTGTTTGTTGTTGTTGTTGTTGTGTTGTTGCTGTTGTTGTTGTTGTTTTTTGCTGTTGTTGTTGTTGTTGTTGTTGTTGTTGTTGTTGATGTTTGTTTATTTGTTGGGCTGTTGATTGACATCCTTGTCTCCGTGTTATGGCATATATGGCATTTATTTTGTTAGTTTGGTTGTCTGTCTTGTCTCTTGTGCGTTAGTTGTTTATATTTGATACTGTTTGAATGTTTGCGTCATTCTTTCTGGGTTAGTGTAGCCTCTCACCAAGGCCATCGTGGCTTAACTTGCCCGCATTCAAAGCGGCGAAACCGCGAAGCGACTGGAGATGGAGACCACACATGCGAATGGCGAAGCCACGAGGGCCTTTTCTAACTTGTGGGGAAATCCTTATGTTTTTCCTTGTAATCTCGATTTTTGCTAACCCAAAAGGGTAGCGAAATTCCAACCAATCATCAGCCTTTTAGTGCGTGCGTGGCTACTACTCGGACGCGTCGACGCGCCTGGATGCTTACACAAAATTTAAAAACAAAAAAATGTGAGTCTAGTTTTCCACGTGATCGTGACCGCGTAATTGTTCTTACATTATCTTATTTTGACTTTACTTAGAAAAGTATTTCAAGAAATTATTTGAGTGTATGAACTTATTTTTCATCTGAACTTACAGTTATTTCCTCTTACGTTTTCACCCTTCGTTTAAAAATGGAAGCGACTAGGCAAAATCCTCATTGTGATTGGTTAACCTTCAGTACTCTTCTTATTTGCAAAAAAACTATGAATAGTTAAACAAAATTAAGTTGGGAAAGGTCTCCTGGCTTTGCCTCTCGTGCGTGCTGACTTAATCTTTGCTCCAGTCGCTCTGGGTCTTCACAACTCCGCCGCTCTAAGCCACGATGGCCTGGGCGAAAAGCTAGGGTTAGGCAAAAAAATGTCTCCGGTTTCTGGTATGGAGCTTGCCCATAAAAAGTGGTGCGGCGAAGCGTTTTTTTTATTTTTTGTTTACCTGTTTTTTTTTTTGCTTCAAATGTCGGCTGATGACTGCAAATGGTGCCCGACTAAACTTGGTGCAAATATATAGGAGTCCAAAGGGCCACATAAATCTTATTCTCGATCATAACCCCATCTAAAAACACGTTAAAATTTTGCAGCAGCAGAATTCCAGTCAAACCAGTGAGTTTGGCGGTTTTGAAACATCATCTTGTATTGAAAAAAAAAACTTTTTCATTTTGCCGACGCGCATGGCTACGGCGACGCGCGCGCATACCAGAAACCGAAACTTTTTGTTTGGCCTTAGTGTTTCTCCTTACAATTTATATTTTAATCTTTTTGGTCATTAATTTAGTTTTAATAGTTTTGATTTAGATTTAAAGATTTGTTTACTTGTTATGATTCTGTAATACTTTTAGCTCTCATGATTATTAAAACGCTATCATGTTTTTTATGTATTAAATTATGGTAAATGTTTTGCATTTTGAATTATTTTATCAACTGTTATATGAATGTATTTTCTTGATATTTTTTAAAAAGTGTTTAGTTCATTGCTAACTGTTACTCAGTGTGAAGCGCCTTCAGCGTCATTTTGAAAGATTTTAGCGTCATATCAGATTATTATTATTAGAAAACTCGACATCATGTTTAACCTTTGTATCCGATGTTTTCAAAGAAGATTTGCTGTCTATATTTTCAAGCTCTCGGCTTTTTCATGACCAGTCTACTTATTAGTCTTGAAATTCAAATAATTCACTTATAAAGAACTACCTTCTAGAAGTGTCGTGCTGTACTTCCCTGTATTGTTTGCAAACTATTGGCATAAACTTTAAACATTTGGCAAACCACGTATTTATTTCATACCTCTGTCACCCGCAACGTTCATTGTCATGACAGGTGCGTTACGTGTTCTGTGTTGGGGAAAGGGATGGAGGCTTTTTTTGGGGGGGGGGGGTGTAACGGGTGTTTCCGGAAGAATTTGATTTGTTGCTGTGACAACATATTTGCCAATTGACGACTAATTGCTTGAAAGTGGGTTTGGGCGTTGCTGGGGGCGCACCCTCCCCCCCCAAAAAAAAAATTGCCGCCCCCATCGGCCCCACTTTATATGTTGTAGCCCTAATTCACCACGATTAACAGGATAAATAGAAATTGGGTGCCCCCCACTTCTCCTCCCCCCCCCCCTCAAGTGCATCCACAAAAGGCATTAAAATGTCTGAAGGTAAAAATAACACCGAATCGGCCGTTGGAATTCAAAAAGCAACCGGGGGAGGGAAGTTGACCGCACACTATGTGACACTGGGGGCGGAATTCATGATACTAAATCGATGTACATACAAAAAGTGCAATGCCAGCTTTTGAGCTGTTTTTTTCAACGTATTTCAAAATTAATAAATTTGGACCGTTTGGAAGTTTAAAAGATAGTAACCTCGAATGGGACTTTTTTTCTTTCTAATCACACAAATGGGAGTGGGGTGGAGTGGATGGAGTGGGGGTTTTGGGTTGATTCAATTTGACTCCCCCCATCAAAAAATTGGGGAAATCTCCTCTCTATCTCCAGGCAATAATACCCATGACCCAGGGATCCGTTGCACGATGGGGGTACAGATATGCTAATTACTAATTAACATACACCGCATGATGTATGTTCATTCCAAAGCAGTACCAGTCCCACTGATTTCCATGTTAACAATCTGGATAGCTCATTGGCTGATTGGCACTCCCGTAATGGTAAAGAAATGTGTCATAATTTAGTTGTCATTACCTGTTATACTGAACGTAGGCATATTTCTTTGTGTGTGTTCTTGTAATAGTTAAAAATAAGGTGCGACTTGAAATAAAAAATCGTTACAAATACCGAAATTCTTATTTTTGTTTTACACTATAAATTTGCGATGGGAATGGTTATAGACCTTGTGACGTCATGCCAACAGGCAACCGCTGGGCAACGCACACACTTGTATTGCAGCGTGATCTAGTTGGGCTCTTGTCCTCCAAGTCTAGCAAAACGTAGGAAACGGGGACACACGCACAGGATTTCCAACTCCGGAAGAAACTCTAAAAAGTGTGTATTTGACTGTCATCGGAGGACCCCATGTCCCTCTTTTGTTTGTTCCCTAATTTTTCAGGAAGACCTCTAATATGTTTTGTACACGAACCCAAATTCGGGATCTCTCGATGATTGGCGACCCTATATTGTCCCCAATTGAATGAAGAAACATACTCAGCTTTATTGACAGCAAAAACTCTGTGGTCAACTTGCCACACAGTCGCCACCAGATTAACAACTGCTGGTTCCCAGCATGCATAGCAAAGCAAACTGCACGAAATGTATTGCAATGTCAAACCTTTTAGTGATCTATTTACAGAATGTTATCTCCGGAGCCCGTGCTTAGCCACACTAAATAACTAGGTCAGCTAAATCGACCGTGTGCCAGAAATCGTAGCGTGCAGAACCGTTCGGAGTGTTTGGTGGCAACTTGCTTCTTTCCTAATGAACTCCTTTTGTGCAAAGGATTAATATTTTTGAAGTTGCCAGCAGAAATCCCGGCAGGGGAAAATACAACATTTGCTAACATCAAAAAATAAAACTACCAAATCATTTTGAAATACCTTGCTGGACTGTTAGTAAAGACAGTTTAAAGCATCCTGTAAAACCATGGCACCTGGTATACTGTCATTTTCAAGAAAAGTGGTATTTTTGTATCAATTTCCAACGCTGGTCGGCCGATCAGCGTTGAAAAAAAACTGGCATATTTTTTTTCAAATACTGGCCCCAATTGACCATCGCACTTGTTTGCAATCGATTACACACCTATGACCGGGTACAATCCAGCTACACTGGTTCCCTGACCTTACAATTCCACAATATATGTAAACTGCTCTGTTTCTTCTTAAATGGAGTCAGGGAACTAGACTACAGGAAATGATTGTTTTTTTTTGGTTTTTATAGCATTTTCGTACCCAAAAACCTCAAAAAAGTCAGCGTAACTATATTTGCTCTATATTTCCAACCCTCCAATTCCATCCATTTCTGAAAATTACAGCAAAAGCAAATGATGTATATTCCCTTTGACGTTGAATGTTGTATCTTGTTAATGGTATTGTTTAAACGTGCTCCTTCGCGATGTGAATCATGCGTACTGAAAAGTACGATGTCCTCGCCAAGCCATATAGTTTAATCAACCAGATAGAATGGAGTTTCAATACGACGGCTGTTTATTGTCACTTTACCAGGGTCTAGCTTGAAGTGTTGTTAATCATGGAACAAGGCTCTCTGTTTTATTTCATTCATCTTTTATAATTTATGTTTAGGCTAATAAGCTCTGTTTCACTAGAAAAGATGTGTTCAAATAGATGAATGAGACTAGTATTTTCTTGACGGTATACTCTCAATCAATTACAATAATACAAAACAGAGTTCTACGATCACGTTAAGAAGGCTATTATCATAATACTTTACATCCGTCAAGCCCCTTTTAAGATTTCTTTTGTTTTTAATGATAATTACGAGGGATTCTCTCGAGATCCGCGTATATAATAGTATAAGTGCGCGGGGCACAAGTGGCTTCGGTCAAGGATTTCATTGTTTATTCAGCACATACACCCGCAACATGTGCTCCATACTCGAGCTTGTCTAGGGGCCAGACGTTTTCATGGTCTAACGTGCGATAACCCGCCGCAGCGATAACCCGCCACCGCGTGAGAGCGCTACCACGACCACCGTTGCGTTGATTGCGGAACACGTGTTGCCGCAGCACACAATGAAGTTTTGGCTTGGAGTGCATGCAAACCTATGAAGCCCGGGAAGGGACAGGGTGGAATTTTTTTTTGAGTTTGCTAATTCGTTCGCACGGTTTACTAGTTCGTTCGCACGAATTACTAATTCGTGGGAACGAATTACTAATTCGTTCGCACGAATTACTAATTCGTGGGAACGAATTAACAAACTCCAGTAATTCGTTCGCACGAATTACTAATTCGTTCGCACGAATTACGAATAGGAATTCGTTCGCACGAATTACTAATTCGTTCCCACGAATTAGTAATTCGTGCGAACGAAATAGCAATTCGTGCGAACGAATTAGGAATTCGTGCAAACGAAATGGCAATTCGTGCGAACGAATTAGAAATTCGTGCGAACGAATTAGTAATTCGTGGGAACGAATTAGGAAATTCCCAAAAAAAAAATCCACCCTGTCCCTTCCCGGGCTTCATACAAACCTGTATGGTCGTCAGGCAATTGCGAATGTTCTTCATGTTGTGGTCAGGTGCGGACATCCGGGGGGAGGGGGTATGCACGGTTCGAGTTTTGCAGTAGCCTACAAACCAAATGATAGTCAAAACAGCGGCGGGCTAGGCAAACTATTTTGTAAGGAGCCCGGTTGGCGAGACAAAACTTTTTTTGGAATATGGCAAAGATGAAAGGACAGGAAGAATAAATCATGCAATTCAGAAAGCAAACCTATTCAAATGTGTATATAATTGTATTAACGGTTTAGGGTTAAATTATCAGATCTGGTTATTTAAAACAATGACAAAATTGCCTCAGGATGCATGTTTACATTTATTGTTGTTTATGAGGCACTCTATGAAAGAAAACAAACATGCGTGCTAGTGTGAAAATGCCTGCGGGCTAGTTAATAAGAGTCTTTTTAATAAGTGGCCCGGCCCAGTGGGGAAAAAAAGGTCGAACCCTGGGTTATGGTTTACCTCCAGCTCTGTATTTATTTTTAGAAATAAATCATTAAAAGTTATCGAACTCCCCCCTCCCACTGCTCTGACACCCACAAATAATTATATTTTTGACCAGCTTGGTCAGAGTGTATTTGTACACTATTCTGTAATATAGAGTAAATAATTGTCGGATTTGAACAGCGCCCTAATTGAAAGTATGAAAGCCCGCCCCCCCCCTAACTATTAATTTTACGAAAGCCAAGTCTCCCCCAAAACTGTATATTGATTCAACATTGATTTGCTGATGAACCCCCCCCTCCCCCCACGCCCGCCACAATTCCTGGATCTTTCCCTGGACGGGGCAATGGAGTACGGGTTTTTCTTCCAAATTAGCAGCACGGCTTTGCCGTTTGCGTGTTTCTCATAGCATGAATAATTGTGGAAATCAGTAACATCCTGAAAATACCAAACGGAATAATTGCTGCCTTAGAACATGAACACGATGGCAGCAATGCAGTTCATGTGTATTATTTGCTGAAGACTTCAGCGATTAATAACTTTGGTAAATATTGATTGAACAGAACTCTATAAATATTTTTGTAAACAGTTAAAACGAAGTTCAATATTCACGATATCTTTTTATTAAAACTCCAGATACATGGAATTGCACGGCCTAATGTCCATATTGCAAAGGATAACCCTTGCTCTATGGGATAACATTGCGCTAGTTTGCCGGCGTTCAAAATGCGAAAATTTATATCAAGAGGGTTAATATCTGGTTAGTGCGAAAATGACGTGGAGCCCTGTACCGCCGGGCCAAGACAGTCATACGGGCATGAATTATGCAACGCCATCCTGACCAATGGCGTTGAGCGTCACTTGTTGCCGCGACATATGAAGTAGTTGTCGGCTTGGAGTACATGCACACAATTTTCAGTCCTTGGATAAATCCAGTTTGCCTACGTTCAAACTGCAAAGGTTCATATCAAGAGGTTGAATTATAAGATGGGATTTTGCGTCGGGGTGATATAAATTAAATTAGGTTTTGCCCTTCACCGACGTTTTTAAAAACTGTATACTTTTTAAACTTACTTGATGGGTATACTTTCTAAACACTGTATACTCGAGTGATTTTTTCCAACTTTCACTCGGGAGGTAGCACACTTAGTATACAGTGTTTAAAAAACGTCGGTAAATGGCAAAACCTATTTGGAAGAGGTTGAATATTTTTTGTCCTTGGGCAAGCCGCTTGCCTCTCTCCACCCAGGAGTATAAAGAGGTAAAATATTAAATAAGTGACATTAAACAGCCGTCGTATTGGAACTCCATCCTAGCTGGTTGATTAAACTTTATGGCTTGGCGAGGACATCGTACTTTTCAGTACATATGATTCACATCGCGAAGGAGCACGGTAAAACAATATCATTAAAAAGATGCACGGTTCAACGTTAAAAATTCGAAGGTTCATGATTGATATTGCGAAGAAGCAAGGTGCAACGTTGACATCAAACATGATTCATGGTGTACATTGACAAGATCGAACGTGAACATTAACAAGTTTAAACATTCACATTGAGAAGGAAGAACTTCCACATTGCGATATTACATTGCAACGTACAACGTGCATATTGCGAAGATACAACGTCAATATTACAAAGATACAAGGTTCATATTAAAAAGTTCAACATTAAAATGTCGTTCCTGGGCCACCGTACTATTGAGGGAACTACACACACATGATATGTGGGAGGTTCACTTGACAAATCCTCATTGTCTTGGGGGTACCTTCATTATAACTAAATTTGTATTTCATATACATTTTTATCTTTCTGCTATCTCTGAACTTGGCCCCGATTTCACGATGGCTGTTGAACAAAGAATTCCGTGCTTATCATTACCACTTTGTGGTAATGAGATGCGCGCATGCACAGAAGCCACAATTCCATGTTAATCCATGAAATACGCTCACCGTAAGCACAGCATTTTGTTTTACAGCTAGTATACATTTTCTGCTAAGTGTAAGCACCACTACCCCACCCCTCCCACAGGTTTGTGCGTTTGTTCATTAGCCAGGGTTCCCATCCTGTGGGACAATGTGCTACAGTGTGGAACAGTGCAGGGGCGCCACATTTTATCTATGCTGATTTTCTTTTTAATTTCACCGAACACCCATCCATCGTCAAATAACAAAATTGTGGGTGGGAGTGGAGCTGGACACCATCTTTCCATTAGAGCTTTGTTCGGGATGGTCAATGTCAGACAATACGTAGCAATAATTTGCCTCGCAAAGGACGTTTAAAAACAGCTAATGGCCAAAAGCAGAAATTTCTTGAAAAATAAACAAACAAACAAACATTCAAGGTAAGCCTCCCCTCCACCTATGTTGTTGGTAAGGGTAGGGGTAGTTGGTAGGACACAACAGATACATGCCTGCGTAACAGGAAATTCGTAGTTATTTCCAAATATTTTTTTGATGAATACGTTTTAGTTAAAACGACCTACATGCTCGAATGTGTCTGGCCAATTATATTACATAATCAGACGTTTTAAAAATGGGTGAAAAATTGTGATCAATTTTTCACTTCTGTTATGAATCCATTTTCAGTCAATATTGGAAAATAAAAAAAGAACAAACAAAATATATCCAATACTTATAAGCCTTTGTTTTGATATTTCTTGTCCATTTACATACTTTGTATTATGCAGCATAGTCAAGTTTGTCCGATATGAATTAAAACGGTTGAGAGGTAATTGCATATTGTCACAAAGCGCTCATTGTTTTGCAGTAAATATAAATTGTTATTAGTACATAAAGTTCAATTTTCAAAACGTCTCAAACAAAGCATATGTAGTGAGACGTCTTTTACGAGGCACCGTACAATTGCCACACAGCCCAGAAAAGGGTATACAAACGCGCACTCAATGCCGTGAACGCGCGAATATCAGCCCTTTTCTGCCTGCGCGCCAAAGTGTGAGTATCGTGTGCATTCATTTATGCTTGAAAACCAACATTTTAGTTTCAAATGAGCGAAATTCGTATTTTCTTTTTACATTATAATGTCACAATGCAAGTTCTCTGCTACCGCTCGGCTAGATGTAAGTTTATTTCATATTGACGAAAGGAGTGATTTTGGGGTGAATTAGTCTTCGTTATCTCAAAGTTTTAATCAACGTGTGTCACATGTCGATTTATTACAGTACGACTGTTTCATGTCAGGTGCAATTTGGAGGCCTAGTTCACTCAACAGCCGCAAACTGTCCAGGCGTTCGGGGAACTTCGGGGAACCTAATTAAAATATTAGAACCAAAAATATTTGGAACCTGGGAATCTTAGAAACTGGGGTAACTTTACAAATACAAACTTTAAGATTCTAATTATCATTGGCAACGTTGGTACATTTTATAGAGCTGGAAGTTGAACCAAAGTTGTATGATTTTTGTAACACTTGTTTTGTGAGTTAGATTGAGATTCAGATCCAGAACAATTGTAATTTGTAATCTGTAACAAGTTCATGAGACCATACATAACTTGACTCCTAGTGTTTTGATTGTCTGTTTGTGTTGATTTGTCCTTGGCGCCCTTAAATCTAATCATTTGAGCGGACCTCCTTAATGGCGTACCGCTACACATATATTATACACTGTCCTGTCCTTAACAGAATGGTGGAAATGTTGTATTTGTTGGTGGCCATGAACCATGAACATGGAAATAAAATATTGATCAGGCACTCACAGTTTTCAGGAGTAATGTTAAATTGATAGTTTCTTTGGAAATTTAAATGTCATGGTCTTGGCGGGGTCTTAGTCTTTGATCTTGGATGTGTGACAGGGGCTTTAACTTGCCAGCAGCTGATTAAACAACGTGAACTACACACCGAAAAATCGTTTGTTCTCCTTCGTGGTCGTCCTCCGACGTCGCTATTTTAAATTGTGTTTATTGGGACGTGATTCCAAAACCCGCCCCATATCTTTACACTAGCTGCTCGGACGGGGACCAGACTGCTTCCTAGCCATGTTCGAAACTTGAAAAAATTATCCGTTGTAATTTCTTGTTCTCATTGTTAACAACTAAATCACTTCACAAGAACATCCTTTAATCATCGTTCTTGTATTTTTAACGACTTTCAATGTGATCAAACGAGTTGAGTCTGATTTTAAATATAAAATAAGGTTTGTTCAATTTGGCCCACGGTCTACGTCCCCCGAACGGTCTCCCACTAAATAAATAGTCATGAGAATGGGGCATGTTTACACTATTAGTGAACATAGTGTGCATGATTGTAGGATTTTATCAGAGCCCCCATTAAAATTTGGTACAACCCCCTCCCCCCTCCCTCTCCCCCCTCCTCAACTCCTCCCCTTCCTCTCCCCCTCCACTGATTGATTTTCGGATGCCTAAGTGTCCGGAGAAATAACTGGTCTACATTTCAGCTAGTCTGTGTATCACCCGTTATCCACGGAGCCAAGTCTCCTGAATAATGTCTGTCTAAGCATGCACATAATATGCAAGCCGCGCGCCAGCCAATCGGAGTCGATTTTATCAAATCGTGACATTATTTCATTCCCAAAGCAAGACTAATGGTATGATTGGTCAATTCGAATGCAGTTTTTCGTAATATAAGAATCAACAACCGGGCAAATATCGCGTAACATGATACAGAGCGCGTGACACAGGTTCTTCGAATCCATATCTAATGACGCGCAATGGGTAAATGACCGATATTTAAAGCGCCCTCCGATTTGTCAAAATCTAGAGGCCAAAATGCGGTTGTCTTGGTGCGCACTGTGCTCAAATGCAAGCAAAAACGTTTTCACGAAGTAACACTCTCCTTGTTTGAGCGCGCAAGCGCTGACCTCCGTTTTCACGAAGTAGTACTCATGTAGTGTTGTTATACATTGAAGCGTACTACTTCGTGAAAACAAAAAAAAATACAGTTTGGCAACTTTTTCTGTTTCACGAACTAGCGCTCAATTTTTTTCTCTTATTTTTTGGGATTAAATATACAAACGGTTCAAAACAGCAAATTTAACAAATACAATACATCAAGTGTCCACAACGAGAAACCCAACTGAAAAAAGTGCAGTTTGAAGGATAGTTTTGTTTTAGAAGACGTTCAACTTTAGATGGTTTGTTCATGAGTGTTACCTCGTGTTGTCACTGACGATCATTAATCAGCGAATCTGTTCAAAACTTACCTACCTCTCCCCCCCCCACAAAAAAAATTAAAAAAAATAAAAAAATGTGTAGGCTGTAAATCCGCGCCGGGCGTGGGTCTGAATGGGCATGGGTCCGAGTTGTCATGGATACAAGTTAACATGGGTCCGAGTTGGTTTGGTCCATGTTGACTTGGGTCCGAGTTGGTTTGCGTCCGCGTTGCATGTAGTGCCACAGCCAACTTTTCCTGTTTCACATTGTGGGACTGTATGCAGACGCGTTTGTATGTTCATACCCTGCAAAACATACGTTTAGCAATTAAACACTAATTTTCTAAACACTTTCTTGCTTTCAGTTTAGAGAAAGGATAGATAGTGTTTAGCTATTGAACATTGATGTTCAGGAATTTGACACATAATGTTCACCATCTAAACATGTTTACAAAGTGAGAGCAAGATTGGGTTGAACGGCTAAACACAGTTTAGAGTGTCGAGTGGCGTGTGCTGTATAACCAACACAATTTGTTTATTCACAGTGATCAGTTAATGATTAACTCCAAAATGACTCAAAGCTCTGGGCTCTTCTTTTACTATAGACCTTTGAACCGCTTTGGAGTTAATCATCAACTGATCACTGTGAACCGAAAACTATATCTGCACACTGGAGAGAAATGGCGTCGACAACCTCAACAACCCAGCTTTTCGTGATGATGGTGTCGATCGGGTTTACGCTGTTGATGTCAATCGGCAAAGCCCAGGTAAGAACGACATATAATTCTATTTCCAACAGGATTCGAATAGGATTCCAATGCAGCTAACGTTTGATGCATGCAGTTATAAAGCACTGAATATGAAAGTCAGGATCCCAACCGGTACGTGCACCTGAATCATGTCAGTCAGAATGCTAATGTTAAAATATTTTGACAGTGCATCATATCCAGCCTCAAATGTTTAGCAGGAGATCAACAGGATAAGACCCAACTCTGTTTCCGAAGCGTGAACTTTAAATCATTTTGAGTGAGGAAATAAGACAACTAAGAGTTAACATTTATTTCTTAAATAACATCGAGTTTTCACTCGCGATTTGATTGATTTTCCCTGCAAATAATTTCTATTTAAATGAATAATATCACGCTTAATTGTTCTGTCCCTTGTATAACTCTTCCAATATTAGCAATTAAAATTCGAGTGAAAACGGAAACATTGGAAAAATGAGGGGAAAATGAGGATCTTCGAAATTAATATCAAAATCTTTCTGCAAGGTTATTTTCTGCAAGGATAGCAGAGTGGAACGGATATTGTATAGTGGTCATTTTGGAGGTGGTGCTTTTCTTACCTTGGAAACACATGGGTTAACCTTTATTGGGTGCGTTCGTTTAGTTCAGTCGGGTCGACACGGGTCAGCCCCGAGCCGTGCGATTAGCTCTGACGTCATTCTCGGGACTCACCCGGGTCAGCCACCACAGACCCTGCTCGTTAGCAGAATCAGTGGTGGAAATACATCACACACATGCGTTGTTCATTCCAAGAAATTGACAAATATGGCGTCCGGTCATTGGAAATATTAAGTTAAAAAATAAGTTAATATTTGAGGTACTAATTTAAGGTACTCAAATTATTGCGTTGATTGCGACTTTTGAAGCTATAATTCCATCCCAACTTTTTTGAGTTTTGCAAATGACTGAAAACTGAAAAAAAGTAAATCTCAAACTAAATTCCTATCCGAAACTGGCGTTTTGTCATTGCCTGTGTAACTAAGGCCATGACGGCCGTTGCTACGGGCGTCACATGAGGATCGTGCACGACCTGCGGTTTAGCGTTCGATTAGCCCGGCTGTCGCGGCTAACCCGTCTACCTTTACCCGAGTTGATCTGCATGAGCTACTCGAACGCGCCATATGTTACTAAAAAGACGATCCTCAGGGTACGTCATCTTGAAAATCATAGCGAGGCAAATAACGCCAACAAATATGGCTGTGTAAATAGTGTGTGCGGTGAACGAGTGATTCTCACAAAGTAACAGCAGATTGATCATTAAAAAAAAAAATGGATGGATAGCTAAAATTCCCCCCAAACATCAAACCGTAATCTAGATATGTCATGTCTCATTGCATTTCGAAGAAGAGTCGTAGAATACAAAGCCTAACTGCGGAACCTCATACGCGGCCGTTTATTGTTAGGTTTACACCCAGGCAATCGTGCATCTACCTTGCAAGAGCTGGTTACAAGGGAACAAACATTTTCGTCCGTAAAAGCTTGAGCCCTGAAGGCCAGTGATGGCTGAAATACGCAAGAAACTATCCCTTATGGATCCTGGATGGCAAAATTGAAGTCAGTTGTATTTCATGCCTTAACTTTTGATTGCAGAGGTTAGTTTTGTGACCATATGTATCATGTACAAAAATACAAATTACCAACCACGGACATGTCACGTGCAGTGTGTGATTCGGAGTAGGCCCTAGGCTGCCACGCTACTCAGTCGGCATATTCTATCGCAATTTTGCGTGTGGTTTCGTACAGGCTAGGCCTACATGCCCACCCCCTTTAATGAAAGATAAGTAAGACACTGAACAGAGACCAATAATGATATTAGGCCTGTAACTGTATAAGACAATGTTAAAAAGGCCAACAGCCATGGGCAGAGTTTCTTGTCAGGCGAGTCTTGTGCAGTGCCGTGTTTCAACTAGCCAGCCGGTCGGCTGCAGCCGGACAGTTGTAGATTTGAGTAAAAAACACCTTAATTTTCATGGGCCAAAAAATTGTCTTTCTTCGGTCAGAGGTGGAATCGAGAATAACGCGACGCCAAACTATTGCGTGTAATTAACATAATCGCCGGTTATTCACGCGTTCAGCGTGTGACGTAATCGTAAACGACCACATCAGGGATCTTCTCAAAATTCTCGAGGTGTCTGCGCGTCCATAAACCCTGATTAAACTGCGCTTAATCATCATCAATTATCATTGTTGATAATCATGATTTTCCCCATTGGCAGGAACAAACCAGCCTCTGCTTGCTTGGAAAATCTTGCTTTTTTTGGTATTGCCGCTAGTAAAAATTATTTTGCGTGTGCTCTTTTTTGTGATGAACGTTATTTTACAACTAGTCGTGTCCCCCAGAAAAACAATGTTTTCAGCTTCCCTACCTAGTCATCTACCCAAATATTGATGTGTTATATTGTTGTGTGTGCATGTTGCGTCTTGTTAATGTTATGTGTAAGTGTAGCAGTGAGACCCGGATATACATGTTTATCGAATTCATTTTCATAATTACTTTGTTGAATGGTTTTATCGATGGTTCATAATACACCAGTAGTTGATCCTAACTTAGATCGTGATATTAACATGGAAGGTTTTTTGTAGACAACACAAACTAGTAGGAAACGTGGCTTTTTACAAAAAAAAAGAAGATTTTATCACCTTTAAGACACGCCATGATCTTTGTCCTATAATTCTGAAGACTTTGTGTCTTGTTTTATTGAAATTAAAAAAATCTACATCAGGTTATACCATAGTTGCAATTGTAAATAAGCCTCCAGATGTTTCTTGTTCTAGTTTTACCGATTCATTTAATGATACATTAGTCCAAGTGCAAATCGACAGGAAACGGGCGTACAATTTTTTTTCATGATTCAAGTGGTAGTGTTAGATATTGTGTTAATATAGGTTTTCCCGGACAATTTCGGAAAATGTGTACACGAATTTGTAAAAGAAGCATTCGTTTTCGTGCGAAATAGAATGAACGTTCCAAATCTCTGTTTCTATTTAACAAATGATAATTCTTTTTTTCCGTGAAGGTGCATTCAGTCGTAGAAAAAACCAGCGTACGATTTCCCGAATGTGCACTGCATTCAGTGTATTGACATTTCATTTTAGCGCGAAATCGAAGGCACATTCGCAATCCTATTTTTCCTTTTAATTTATAATCAATCTTTTTCGCTAAATGTGCAGCCTTTTTCCCCTCGTAGTGTTATTTAACGTATGCCTGGTCAAACACTGGAATTCATGTGTGTGTTAAAGTAACATTTGAGGAATGGTTGATTGAATGATTGAATTTTTGAATATTCATGATGATTGAGCTTAAACCAAGTGGTGTAGTCTTTTTAAACATACCAACTATTGTAATAAATCCTATATAAAAACCTAACCTGAAGAAAATCGTTCTTTTTCTGCTCAGCATTTGCCACAATCGCATCATATAGCCTAGTGTCTCAGTTCACATAGTCCTAAAATATCCAATAATGGCTGCAAGAGGGAGATACAGACAAATCTCGGACGTTGACCGAAATCGCCTCATCAATGCCTTTGAGGCTGACGACGCTGACTATCTGCAGGTAGCAGATACGCTAGGCATCGAGCACTCAACACCCATAAACCAGAAGATTGACGACGACATGAGAGATGCCCTTCAAGGACAGATGACAACCTCCTTCTAACTTTACGTCAACTCAATACTCAACTGCGAGCTGATCTTCCCGATAAACCCTTTGTGACCACTAGTACCATCGCTAGAACTCTAGATGGTATGCTTATAACTCTGAAAACTAGCGGAAGATATTCCAGGACAGAGGAATGAGCCACGCATATTAGATGCACGAGTCATATTTGAAATTGGTTTCTTCGGGTTGTTGTCCTTGGCCACACTGTGTACATTGACGAGACTGGGTATAACATAATTATGGACCCGTCGGTCTTATGGTCGCGCTCCTCATGGAGAGCCAGCAAGGCGTGTCGTCCTTGGCCAAAGAGGCAAACAAGTCAACATCTCATTTGCCATTTCTGGTGAGGTTGGACTTGTGGCTCACAGAATACCATCAGAGACTGTGACGAGAGCGACTTTTTAGGAGTTCTTAGCGACGACTGTACTAGAGAGTTGTAGGTTATTCCCAGCATGCGAACGCATATATCTGATATATGACAACGCTCGTCCTCATATCCAAGCCCAACTACCCCCTAATACCGGCAATTTCACCATCAAGCTGCTGCCCCCATACTCGCCATTCTTAAATCCAGCGGAAATGGCACACTCAGCTCTCAAGGCGGGAGTTAAGCACACGCTGGGGCTTCCTGAATGGCAGGACAGATTTGAAGACCAAGACGCAAGAGTCCAAGCTGGTGTGAACCTGCAAGTCTGGAGATCCCTCCGTCTCCAGGAGGTGGCTGCACTCAACATTGGAGAGGTGACACCTGCGAAATGCACCGCCTGGTACAACCATTCTCAGACATTATCTCCCTCGATGTCTTGGTAGACAGGTCATTGAAGGATAGACAAACGAACTGATAAAAAGAGATAGATTCTTAAAAAAATACATAAAGAAATTAAAATACAATTCAGATAAAGAACCAACAAAAAGTCCACATGCAGATCCCATGTAATATGACACGTGATGTGTTCCTTTACCTTCTCAATAATATGGCTACAAGATTATTTTGATTGTTTTCATATTGGTCCTATTTATATCACTTTCACATTTCATTTGCCTACATTTCACATAGGCCTGTGTGTATATAAGAACAAACACATTAATGATCAATAAGGGATTCATTGATTAAATGAATCATTAATTAATGAATCAAAGTTGTATCATGATTTGTATAGGCCTGTATAATTTTATTTAAATTGAATGCAGACATTGCAAATTTAAATTGTAACAAATGAAAAGGAATGTTCAACTCAGCCCGTGTCACAATGGACTATCGATTTTCTGCGAATTGGATTGCACATTCGTGATAACCGGCAACGCATACGTCAAACGAAAACCTAATCACGCATTTGTAAACCCCTAAATGAAACGTTATGCACATTCATTCATTTGATTGATGAAAAATGAAATCGAATGCTAGTTATTGCGAAAATAAAACCAGGAAGTACGTCGTTCTCAAACTCGGCGCCAAATTGAATTTATGTTTTACAAATTCGAACGCACATTTTCCGCAATTGTCTAGGAAAAACTATACGTCCAATTTTTTTTTCCGCTGATCAACAAACCCTCTAGAATTACTCCCGATGGTGCCACGCTTTTTGCCAGCCTTTTTACTAATGAGTTTTCAGATCAGAGAACTGGTATTTTACATATATAAGTTATCATCTTCCCGTGTTGGCATGTGTACACTCAGTATATCAATATCCTTACTGGCTTGATAAAACGTGCTAAGAAGAATTATATGCATGTCAAATTTAATAGTGAAAGGTATTATATCAAAGGCACTGGAGACTTATACATTCTTTATTGAGTAAATCTTAGTCTAATACTAATCCATCTTATTTTGTGCCTAATGGTGAAAATATTGATGATGCATACAGTATTGTCAACCATTTTAACGATTACTTTGTAAACATTGGGAACAGGATAGCCAGGAACCTTCCATTGTCTGATCGTTCTCATCATGTCTTTTCTTCTTGGTCAGGTTTTTTTTTTCCAAGTTATTCGAAAAACTTGTGTTTAGTCGTATGATCGCAGTTATTTACAAGTATGGCCTCTTTTGTCAATCTCAATACGGCTTTAGAGCAAACCGCTCTACAGCGCTGGCTATACTTGATGTGTTCAGTAAAATCATTGATGCCTTTCAGCAATTTGTTTGGACTTTGTATGGGGCGCTTTCACATTGATCGGGGTCAAAGGAGTGTTGCCATGAAACGCTGAGATGGAGGACAAACAATACTTCGTTCGTACGTGTAGTACATGCATAGTGCATGCAGCGGTAATATATGGTGTACCATAAAGGCCACTAATGCGGCGTGATGCGACGTGATGTCTGTCCTTAACTGGCGCGATGTGTCGTCACCGTTTTCACGAAAAGCCCCATATGTCGATTTTAAAGAAAAAGCGTTTTCGAGATAATCGCAAAAGAAGTTTCTCATATTTTAAAACTGCAAAAAATACCACGTTGCAACAACTTTGTGCAGGAAGGAAACTATCAAACGATTCTACGAGAGCTGAATTTTTACATGAGCACAGTAATTAGACTTAATTCATTAGGTTAAAATAAGAGCATTTTGAAACTTCAATTTCACACTCGAAAACTTTACTACACGAGAACAAAGAAATGTCTCCACAGGAATACAAATTCCAGAATGTATTAACCGGCGCGATGTGTGTGTATCGCGGCGTGACGTCCGTCCTTTAACGTACTTGCGCGATGTGTGTGTATCGCGGCATGATGTTCGTCTTACGTATGAGGCACCATGTGTAAATGAATTATTTAACAGAATTGTTTATATAATATTCATTTTAAATTTCAGTTTTTCGGCGAATTTTTTTTTTTTTGTATATATATATTACATAATTTACATACAATGCATTTTTTTGTTCGGTCAATTACAAATAGATAATTGTTTGGCAGTTTGCGTTTATGTACATAAATATATTGATTTGCCACTGCATTATTTAAAAATAAGTTTGTCACATTATATTATTGTGAAAGAGTCACACCGGAGAAAAGCACTGTGGTCACTCGGCAAGCATTTATTCGCTTGATACCGTCCAACAAGCATGGTTTAACAATCACATGTACAATTTACATATAAGTTATGATCCTTACCGAGTCCAGGTATACATACCAGCATGGTAGAATAATCATATTTACAACTTACATGCTAACAGTTATAATCATTGCAAGGCTACGGCTACATCCCTACAGTTAGCAGCGCAATCGCTACAATCAATTCCCAAAGGACTACGGATATCCCAACAATTAGAAGCGCCAGTCGCTTCTTGTAACAGTCAGAAGCGCCAGTCGCTTCTCGCAACAATTAGAAGCGCCAGTCGCTTCTCACAAGTCCCCATAAACTAATATGATATCCCTACCATTAGAAGCGCAAACGCTGCTCACAAGTCCCAAGGGACTATATACGGATATCCCTACAATTGGAAGCGCAATCGCCTCTCTCAACAATTAGAAGCGCCCTCGCTTTTCATAAGCTGATAGAAACGCTGTGGATAATTTCCTTATCCGCAGCACAAGAGCCCGTGGCGGGAAAGTGGCTCAGATCAATCATTACAATTCGTCCGTTTGTGCTGACCCTTGGCCTACCACTCAGAATTTGACAAATGGCCAATCTCACCTTTCCCTCCCCTTTTTTTTTTTTTTTTTGGTGGGCCTGGTTACTCGATTGTCTCCGACTTTACTCCCGTTCCACTGGAGACACTACGAGAACCACAAGCCATGTGATCAGCTAACTACTGCTTATCCCCTAAACCCTTGAATAAATGCAATATATCTTGACATAAAAAGTACTGCGATCCACAATACTTTGGATTTCGCACTACGTGTCCGGATATGTTACAACATACTATGGATAAGCCTGTAACCTACACAATAATGTGTTATCCGAATGCCAAATTGCCAACTTGACTCTGGAATGAACGAAAAAGTCTTATCCGTGGAACGGCCATATTAAGTATTCCAATTTTCCAATTTCAGTTGTGAAAACCATAATTGCACATAACCTAAGAACCGATCGTGATAGTAGCCGGCTACGAAAACTCAAAAACTCGTTGAGAAAACTGAGAACGTAGTTTGGCCCCAAGTTTGCTATCCCATGCCAACCTGATGATTGGATTCTTCCATTTACAAACTGCCTTACGCAGCGGTTACCTCATTTCTTATTACTGTTATCATTTTATCCCCCACGTTTACTCCCACTGGAGACCTACTTTACAACTACGTCATGAGCAGCTACAAATTGTTTGTAACCACCGCTACCATTAAATCGTAAACGGCAACAACTTGTTTGTAACCAACCTGGTTCCCCACTACCATAAGATTGACTACACACTGTTTATCCAAACCAGTTTTACCACCCGTTACGTCGTAATCGATTACCAATCTGTTGTAATCAATTAATCTGGTTTGCCAACAAATCATGCTCGACTGTTCATAATAACCTCGTTCACCAATAATCATGCTCGACAAGTATTCAACCGTAATTCCTGCTCAATTACATGTTTTCTAACCAACATGGGTAAGAGTTACACATAACAAGTCAGAATTAACTACAAATTGTTTAAAACCAACCTGGTTTACCCATACGTCACTATCGAACACAATTAAGTTTTACAACCCCTGGTTTCAGTACCATTACGTCAGAATTATCGACTACAACATTTATGATCACCTGGCTTCAATTGTCTGACATACTACAACAATCTTGATTACCATAAACTTTTGATCGACTACCACCTCTTCACAATCAACCTGGTTTACGTTTACTGCAACGTGACTCCAACCGGAGACAACACTTAAACAATAAGTCATATGAACGACTGTCGTGCAAATTTGTAGCCCGCCTCGTAACTTTTACTTCCACTTCACTGTACTGCAGACACCACTGCACTACTACCTCTGACTAATTGAGTTGACTTTTACCGCCACTTTGCTCCAACTGGAGACAACCCATACCCATAAGTCATGATCGGTTACATTTTGACAGCCACCCACATACAGTAGCCAACATTGGCCATAACCATTAATCATGTGATGCCTATATGCCTTGACAATCTGGCCACTCTATGACTGCCCTTAGTGAGCGTGTGATATGATTAATCATCAATGCATAGCCCCTAAACCGTGACCCCCTGTCCGTACGCTACTATCCCAGTAAACGAAATTTACTTAAATCATACGACCTAGATGAAACACCGCAATTATTGGGCTTCATACCCTCATACTGCCTGGGCTTCATAAAAATTGTGAACGCAATTCCTGCCTGTATGATAATGGTAAAGCTTCAACACGTATACACCGATCCAAAGTCCTTAAAGCGGGCTCCATGGCTTGAATTACCCTCTGACAGTTATGTTCTGTGACACCAGGTCATCGAGAACTGAGGTTCTTATAAGTTGTAGCTTACACAAAGCATAGCTTCATGCACCAAATCTCCTGAAATAAATGTACATGATAGCTTACATATAGCACAGTCCTTTGCATTCCATAAATGCTAGTGTACAACCAGCTGAGTAACGGAAACACTATGTGTGTTATTTGCCTCCTCAAATTTGCCGGTGCTGTGTACCGGACGTTTTTGGGCAAAACCAGTTTCGTAAAAGTTTGCCGGCTTGTAACTACAATGGATTAGATCTGCCAATGGACTGCGCAAGTCCGTTAACCAATCTGAGTTCTAATTGAGGAGAGTTTGTTGTGCGGCGTGCAACCAGGACATCGGGATGAAAAATGTCCGACAGGTGAATCCGCCCCATGATTGTCCTTCCATCGCCCGCGACAGTCGAGGGCAAGCCAGGTGGCAAACCGGCCACGACAACTGTGGACAAAACATGCCCCTACAGTCTCACGGCAATGTTTAATTGCCTCGACTCCCCACAACCGTCTTGATCTGCAAGTTCTGTGTGAGGGGTTTCCGTATAAACGTGCACTACCTCTTCCAAACTAGGGAATATGCATACTACACTGATGGTTCCCCAGGTCCCCGGTCCTGTGGCCACCGCATGGGACCTTGGCTCATCGGGATGAGGCTGCCGCCGCTTGCCATATCATTGCCATTGGTGTGCACCCTGTATGTGGATCAAAACAAAACTGTTGTGAGGGACCTAGGTAACAAACTGTCATGTACATCTCGTCACCGATTAACAATTTTGCGCCTTCATACCCCCATAATTGTAGGATCATGGCTGGTTTCAGAAGAGCAAACACTAATGGGGTTGAGCCATGGTGAAGCGAATCTATAATGTAGTTCCATGCACCCTTCCTGAGTGAACGTCATCACTCCGCAATTCGACCATCTTTGTATGTCCCCTTATAAGGCCCATTTCAAAACTGCTGTGGTGGCCACAATGAATCAAATATTGCATCGCAACCCGATGGGTTGGCACCCTGTAGGTCTAATTAGACCCTAAAGCCGTGTAACACTCCCGCAAGACAACAGAGGACCCCACATGCCGCTCTTACTGCCCACACTGGGTTTTTAAGCAGACGAACACTAAACAGTAAACAGCAGGACTGGGCCGAACTCAGGACATGATCGTCGAACGTCCCGATGTTGTCTATTGGTTAAGAAATCACTGACATGTTGGCATAGCAACGGCCCGTTGTTCAACTATCGGCCTAATTATGCAAGCCCCTAATTACCCTGCCACTACGAGGAACAACTCTCACTGCTATTAATGGGCAATTAATTGTCATTTAAGCATACGCCTAGGGGAAACAAAAACCACCGTGGCCAATACCCCCACTTATCTCTGGGGCTTTCTGGCCCTTGCCCATTGACCCTAATCCTATGAATTTCGCCATGTTTCACGTCCGCCGTTGTGTCCTCCGACGTGGTACATGCTTTGCAGTTCCTATCTGTCCCTCCCAATAATCATGAGAAATCCGGACTTGTATGAATTCTGGTCTCCCACTTTTATGTGGGATCAAACTTTCACCACTGTACTAACTTACTTCCCCGTCCAAACTATCTCCAGCCCGGCATAAACTTCAACCAATGGGGTTTATAATCGTACACAGAATCCCCTTTTCAACATACCAAAATCTGAAACTCAATGACCGTAACAATGATTATGCATCGTGGAGCGACTATGTATCCGGTTGCCGTGCCCTACTCACTTTTATATCCTGTGATTTGCTTAGGCCTGACCTTGATCGACCCGTCAGTAGTGCCAAATTCTGCCAGCGATAATGCTAAGTTGCTTGTGTTTAAATTTAACTATTTACTTATTCTGCGCGGCCGTGGATTTCTCCAAGGAAAGGGGAGCGGCCAAACGCCCCCACGCTCAACTTAACTCGCTACTTTAATTCGGCCTATATGCACTCTGCACGGATGACCCCCTGTACTGAATCCGTCCCTCCACAAATTACCATTAGCTCGGAACTCGATAAGAGCAAGGAGCATTCGTAATGCTCTGGAGCCCTACCTGCCTCCATAGCCTAAGCCGTTTAGGGAAAAAAAATGAAGGTAGCCCCTCCCTAACCATACATGATACATCAAATATCCTGCTTTTCCTGACAACCTCATGGCGCCGTTGTTGAGGCGTCATCAGTGGACAGACACTCATCAATTTAAGTGTTATTTTTATTTTTGCTCCCAAACGTTTGCTCAAAGGTACCTAGCACACGGCTGCTCCGTGGCGTGCTCCCTCGAGCTACAAAGCACAATCATGCCTGAAGCAAATATTACGTCAAACCAATCCAAAGCACCAGCAAACTGGAAGCAATTTACAACCAAATCCACTGTCCTAATGGCAGTTTTGCTATATCTGAGCATAATGTTATGGAAACCTGGCATTCGTTATCCCTCTAAATAACTCCACCTCATCCTCAAATTTGCCATGCTGTTTTCCTACCCTTTTTAATACTCTGTCATTGATTGAATATAACTCTATTATGCCTGCTATAATGGTATCCCTGCAGTGTGTGCCGAAACATACGGCTCTACTCTAGGGATTTGGACCCGTAGTAGGCCTGTCCTACAAGACAAGCGCCCATATGGCCTAATAACATGCCCCACCATCGGCTATGTAAATGAACGTAAGCTCTACGTTACTCTGAGCTGTGGTAAGATGTGAAATCCGTGACTTTCGACAAGCCACTGACCGGGATCAGAAACCTCCTAATCAAAACTTCACGCCAAACGCTCTCCTCCAAAAGAAGCGTAGGCCTGTGAACATGTTGCTTAAAATGGAGTGTGCCTCACTTCAGGACAATCGGGACCCAAAAACAAAAATGCCGAGTCTACTCGGCCCAACACCAATGAAATCAAAGGAATCTGCTCACCCGGTATGCATTAGAGGACACTCCGCTGACTTGTGGCTCGACTCCGGCTGTCAACGCCGTGGACGGTCGGCCCCGATTCCGGTGGAACGATGAGCAAGCCGCTTGTCTCGGTTGCCGTGCTCGGTGGGGGAGGGGGAGCACACTGCTGACGACTAAAACGGGAAAGACATGATGTCGTGAAGGGCCTTATAAGCCTATGTCCGAGTTGCACTTTGAAACACTCCGTGGATTGGCCCGCCCGTCCGGCCGACAAGTCTCTGTCGGTGTTGCTAGCCCCCGGCTCGCTCGTCTAGCCCCTTCACCAATATGGTTTCCAGACCGGGATCCTCAAGATTAACTTCCTCGGATCGTCGCCTCGGCCAAAACGTTTCGGTACGTCTGAGACTCCACAAGGGGCGGTCGGCTCGGCGAAACGGGGCGATCTGCATTTGTATCGTACTACGTCAAGTCGGGCAAAATCTCGTACCATGGTATCGGCTGCTTTCACTCCCAAAACAGCTAAAAGCAGCAGTATAAGTAAAATTTCTAAACGAAAGTTCTGAAGCTAAAAAGCAGCAAAATAAGTCAACCTTGGTGCTTGTAAACTGGATCATATTTCTTTAAAGGCAAAATAGGACTTGTATTGGCATCAGATGTCTTTAAAGGAAAAATGGGACTTGTATACTGGCATCAGATTTCTTTAAAGGAAAAATCAGAATTGTATACTGGCATCGGATTTCTTTAAAGGAAAAATGGGACTTGTATACTGGCATCCGATTTCTTTAAGATTGTTGTTAGTCACACCCATTGCAGATTGATAAGTCTTCCTATAAGTGATCACGGTTAAGGATTTTGATGGAAATTGGGCACTTGGAAACTTGCCCCCCCCCCCACCCATGCATGTGCAAAGGCATTGAAATCTCTGATAAGAAAAAGCATAGCAATGAGTCGACGAGTGAACAAACATTCGGCCTACATTCACTCTGTGGACTTCCCTACAAAAGATGTCCACATAAACCAGGTTTCAGATACGTTGTGTATCTGAAACCCACGTCCACACCAGGTTTTCCACTTTAGAAAAACCAGTTTAGAGGCATTTTTGAGTCAGATTTATATGTCGCAAAATGAACACTCAAAGGAATCATAGTAAAATGTTTGGGTTTAAAGTTCTCATTAAATTTTTGTTTTCCATAGGTTTTCTTAACTGCACGAAAACAAAGGAATGTCCACACTACGTATGTAACTTAAACGTGCTGGTGGGGGGGGGGGGAACGACCGCACGACAAAATCCTAAAATTGCCCGGCAGTTGAAATTCGAAAACCTGCGGGGGGGGGGTGGTGGTGTTGAACATTAAGTGACTCTAGGGGCGCTGTACATAATAGGGGCGCATGTAATAGGACTCTAGGGGCGCATGTAATACATTTGGACCGTTTGAACGTTAAAAGATATCAACCTCCAATTCAGCATTTGTTCTTTTTCACCACAAACATCTAGGGGTGGGGTTCAATGGCCCATCTCCCTTGATCAACAAGTGTGGGAGAAATTTCCTACCCAGTCCCCGGGATTTACAGCCATAGCACAAAGGCTCATTACATGGTGGGAATACCGACAAGCTAATTACTAATTACTTATTAACATACACAACATGATCAGGCCCGGATGAAGTGTTTCGTGGGCCCTAGGCACAAGTGTTCCGTAGGCCCTACTCCGCCCTAGCCACCAGCACCAAATTCAGCGTACAAAGCACTGTACAAATAAAGCCAGACCAAACTGGTATAGGTCCTAGCTCCAAAAGCCTATTGGCACCAAGGGCGTCAATCACTTCTCAAAAGTGTGAATGTGTGAGTTTGTGTTACATACCCTATGTGGACTTGTGAACAAAAGAGGTCCACATAATGCAGGTTGTGTTAACCTTATGTGGACTAAGCCGTGTCCACATAAGGTTTTGCCCTTTCTGGAAAACAGGTTTAGAGGCATTTTTGGGTTAGGTTTATCTGTAGCTGAATGAAGAGAAACACTATAGGGAATCATAGGAAAAAAATTGGGTTAAAAGAGTTTTCACAGTTTAAGTAAAGTTATTTTTTGTACCGAGTTTTCTTAACTACACGAAAAACAAAGCACTGTCCACACAAGGTATGTAACGTAAGTCTGGGTGTGTGTGTGTGGGTGTAAGTGTACAAACACTGCCTTGTGGGGTACCGGAACAATGGGTGGTACCCCACAAGGAATCATCCCACCGACTTGCGGGGTACCGTTTTGGTACCCCACAAGTTTTTCACGAAATAGATATATGGTTTTTACTCAAAAACTAGGAATTTCCAAGGTGGGTTGATTCGTCGCAAATGGAAGAGTTTTAGAAACGGGATATTAAGTCCAAATTTCAGACCTGAAAATTAACTATGGTTAAAATGAGAGCATTTTTGGCACAAGTGTGCGACGTTGCAAAATTTTAGTACACGAGAACAAAGGAAGTACCCCACTTCTATGCCTATGTAAGCGTGTGTGTGTGTGGGGGAGGGGTGGTACAAAATGTGTATTCTGATGAGAAGTAATTTGAATGTGAAGCCTAAACGGCGTTGGGTTCGGGGCCCGCTTAGGCCAAAGAAAGGTCTCTGGTTTCTGGTAAGGAGCTTGCCTCAAAAGTGGTGCGGCGACACGACACGGCTTTTTTTTCTTTTTACTTTTTTTTTCTTCAAATGTCGGCTGATGACTGCAAATGGTGCCAGACTAAATTGAGTGCAAAATATATGGGAGTCCAGAGAGGTCACATCAAGCTTATACTCGATCGTATTCCCATCTAAAAACACGTCAAAATTGTGCAGAAGCAGGATTCCAGTCAAACCAGTGAGTTTGGCGGTTTTGACACATTATCTTACATTGAAAAAAAAAAATTCAATTTTGTTACATTTTCATATTGCCGACGCTCATGGCTACGGCGACGCGCGCAAAT
This sequence comes from Patiria pectinifera, assembly GCA_029964075.1. NCBI lineage: Eukaryota > Metazoa > Echinodermata > Asteroidea > Valvatida > Asterinidae > Patiria > Patiria pectinifera. Next base: position 16,537,537 of record CM057150.1, read on the forward strand.
ACCAGAAACCGGAGACTTTTTTTGGGGGGGGGGGGGCCTTTAGGGCCCGGGGGAAAAGTAGATTCTAGATGCTACAGACGTTTTAGCAAAAGCTCCTCATTTAAACATCATTTTCAAGTTTGGAGTCATTGAATCACCTATTCTGAGCTACAGAATTAAATGTAGGCTATTTATTCAGGGACGAAACTAGTTGGGGGAACGACATGCCCCCCCCCCCGCCCCCACCGATCGACGCTTATGATTGACACCCTGCGTCAGTTGGTGAAATCGAAAATTCCGAGAGAGACCCTAGAAAAGATTAAAAACTTTACTTTTCTGTGCGCGTGGGTGTCGTGTGGGTAGGCCTATATGTGTTTCATGGCACACTGCGGTATTTCCGTAGGCCTCCGAATGTTCGTGGGTCCCCGAATTGTTCGTAGGCCCTAGGCACAGTGCCTACTGTGCCTATTGGGTAATCTGGGCCTGAACACGATGGATGTTAATTCCATAGCAGTAGGCCTACCGGTCTCGCTCGAACTCCATGTTAACAATCTAGATACTAAATAATGAAAGGTTTGCGGAAACACCATGTGCGTCCTTGTGAGTGTGGAGGCTGCCATCTAAGGGCGGATCCAGAGAGGTTAGTGTAGGGGGGGCTGAAGCTGTGCCGGTGGAGGGGGTAAACAATCCTTATTTAACACAATTTTGGTCGCTGCCGCAAACGCCCCCTCCGCTCCCTGGATCCGCCACTTGTCATCATATATCACATCACATGCAATTTAAGGTCAACATTTTACAAAATATGGTTGGAGTTATAAATTCTGAATTAAACTGAGTGCCGTGTTCTTTTGTGTGTGTGTGAGGGTTAAGATATTGCCCTGAGCAACATGTTTGATTCCCGGGCACAAATACGGCTGGACATTTACATCCAGGGATACCGAAAGTGTAATAAAAAGTGAATGTACTGTAACGTACGTTGACCGGATCCTGGGTTGTCACACGCCAGACGAAGGAAACCACATACACTATTCGTCAGGGTTTCGGGGCTCTAGGCCATTTATTCTTGCCACTTTCTTTACACGAAGCTCTCTCTTTATACAACTCACAACAACACAAAACGTTATACAAAATGTCACACTACTAAGTCGGCTCAGTCCAGCAACGGGTCTCCCTGGCCCAGGAGCAGGGGTCCCAACGTTACGGTTGTCCTTTGGTCCGTGCTGGCGCCCTTTGCCGGCGGCCCGGCACCTACGTTACAGTACATTTAAAAAGAAAGATTTTACTTCAAGTTTACATTTTAAGCAAATGTTAAGTGAAGGATGCCAAGCACAAAATATGTCATGATGACGTTATCACTTAAAAGCACAGGCGCAAGGGGCACGTCAAAGAATTGTTTTTAATTTAAAAACCATTTGTCAACATCTTGCCAAATTGCCTTTAAACATCCTTTGGACAAAAGCAAGTTACTTTAGTCTACTAGAATTCAAAATGATGAAATCATCAAACCGATCAGTTTTTGAGGTTTTAAAATTGTTTGTGGGGAAAATCAAGCAATTTATTCAAATGTTCAGTGGGGGATGCTCAACAGAAAGGAAGTCATGATCACCTCACCACACAAAAGGGCCCTAGCAGTACGTCAAAGAAAGATGACTGTTTTCATATTTTGGAAAGGACTTTAAAGAATTGTACACAATTGCAACTAAATATGTTTTGAGGCAAATTGATATATTTTCAAAGTTGCATAGCAATGCCGTCGCAGCAGTGCCATTTTTCAAATTGAACACTATAATTCCGTACCCAATATCGACGATTGTTGCACAAATAATATCAGCTGCATTTTTATAATGGTTCACATTCAAATGAACACAAAAATAGCCTCTGAAAGCGGGAGAAATTCTTCGAACGGTCGGGTGCATACTTAAGGAGCTCCTTTATCCCGGTTCTGGTCGACATATTCATGGAAGAGTTGAGCTGACCGCCACCGCCACAAAAGACCGCAGACTATGTCTTTGGCTCTGGTACATTGATGACACCTGCATCATCTTGATACATGGGCAGGAGAATCTCCTGTACTTCTAAGAACACTCAGTGGACTTAAACCGCATCATCTAATTCACCATGGAGCCAGAAAGAGATGGCAATATTTCGTTTCCTTATGTTGAGGTTTCCAGATAGTAGGACAGCACCCTCACCCGCAACATCTACCGGAAACCTGCGCACACCACTTCATATCCCGACAGCAGTTCCTTTCATCACCTCAAGATCAAGATGCCTGTCAGCCCGGCCCTAGTCAGGGGGTCGTACAACATCTGCGACAAGAAAAACCTACCCTAGAAACCATATCAACACAGCACTACGACGAACCGGATACAAGCCAAGCCAAATCAAAACCCAAGATTCCAGAACAACCCCCAACCACACGGTCTTCTACACCCAATGTCAACTACACTAGTTCAATTACCCTCACTACTTCTTCAGTACTTTCAACCACATTCTGTGTACTCTCCACAAACACGGCATTCAGGTTTTCCAAACACAGCCCCTAAAGACCGAGAACTTGCTGCAATCACACAAGGAAAGGCAAGAACCCAAACGCAGACCTGGAGTGTGCAGAACCCCCCTGGCGAAGTAGCAAATTGTACATCGGCGAGACTGGCAGGAACCTCCATACCAGACTCAATGAATGTAACCTATATAGCAGACGCAGATATGTTGACAATTTTGACAACACACCGAAGATCATCAGATCACTGGCTCCCCCGCCGCATCAGGGAGGCCATCGAAAATTTCAAGTACGACACAGTGCACCAAGACATCGGCTGCTCCATCAGTGACATCTGCCGCCCCATTCTCACCACTCAGTCCAATGGGTCTTCTATACCCACGAACAACTTAGTTTAATATCCACCTTATAGTCAGTCTATGGGTCCCCTACACTTGGCAACCTTCCCTTTCTCTCCCTTCCTCCACACTTTAGGGCCCCCGTGGAGGGAGAACACCTTTCATCGACAACTGAATTGGCTACCCCTGTAAAATAAAACGAACTAAAGATACGCCTCACCGATCTTCATGCATCCCCAGCTTCTGCATGGACTCCACACCGATATGCCTCACTGATCAGCGCCAGCATCCCCTGCTTAATACTTTAAAGGCACTGGTTTGAGGCAGGGATTTTAAAAATTAGGCATCTCATGGCAGACTCGGAATTTTTCTTGTTTTTGAATGAATTTAGATTAACGTATGATTTGAAGAGTAATTTCATTGTATATAATGTTTTTTTAAAAGCCATTCCCCGAGAATTGAAAGACAAAAGTAAGGGTAAGAATGTGGGTGATATCCTGATTACTTTGTCTATAACAATCTATTTTTTGTTACACAAGTTTACAATTTCCTTATGGATACAATTAGAACTATCCCGTGTAAAAGTACTGACAATTGAACCGAGATGTATCAGGTACATGAAGATGATGGGAACATTATTTGTATGCTACCGTTGAAATGTGCGTTGGATGTTAAATGTAGAGAGTTCCAATTAAAATTGTTGCACAGGTTAAAGGTACATAATGACTTTCTTCACAAAATTGGCCTGTCTGATACCCCTTTTTGTACTTTCTGTAAAACCGTTCTGGAGAAAAATTTGCAGTTATTTTTTAATTGTTCTTTCGTTTCTTGTTTTTGGAAGAAGGTAGAGGAATGTTTAACGTTAATTTGTAACGTCAATATTGTTCCTGCAGAATTTTCTATTATGTTTGGTAATAATATTTATGACCCTGACCTTTTTGTCAACTATGTAATCATCTTGGTTAAGCAGTACATTTATAAATGTATGTTTGAAGAGAAGCCTCCTAAAATCAATCATATTATTAATTTTGTTAAACTGATGGAGAGAATTGAATTTTATTTTGCAATTAGAAGGAATAAATTAGCTACCCATCAAAGAAAAATGGTATTCATTGATGTAATTCAGTGGTTCCTTCTTGCTCTTTCACCAATATATAATATATATTTCTACCATTTCTGAATTGTATGATCATAATATCAATTTATTTGTTTTGTAATTTTTGATGTACTGATGAATAAAAAAAACCGATGATGTATGTTCATATTCTGTATTTACAAACCAGAACAATTTATTGGGGAATTCAATAAGATTTCCTTTATTTGTATTTGGCAGAGTGCCACCACTGAACCATCTACGGTCCAAGCCAAAGTACCATCGACAGTGGAAACACAATCACCTCCCTCGTTCGCTTGTAGTAGCAACTGTGACGAATGCCTTGGCCCAGCGGAAAACGAGTGCACCAAATGCAACGAAGGGTTCAGCCTGTCTTTGGTTGACGGAACAAACCAGGGAATGTGCGGCCGAACTCCGTTTGCTGGCGTGGGAGGCGTCCCCGGCTTTGTCGCAATTGTTGTAGCCGCTGCTCTAGCCATCCTGGTGACGTGTTTTGTCTGCTGCTACCGTCGTCGTATGAGGCGTTTAAGACGTGTGAGTATAAAAATCTCAACGGTCACAGTTACTATGAATATTGAATAAGTACAATCATGCTTTGAGAGTGCCCCCAGTACCATCACTATAGAATTATATCCAGTAATTGTGTTTTACAAAGTCGAGTAAAAAGTACGCCAAGGAAAGGCGATATTTGAAGTATTTTCACTTGAATTGCTTTCTTCAACAAACATCTTTCGTTAGTATACAAAGCGAGTTAATTACTGTATCGGCAGAAATATTTTCCTTTTCTTCGAAACAACTTTGTGTCATACGATGTTTGAGATTCTTTTGACACACGGGAAGAGTTACTAGAATCAACCATCTAATACAATAATACACGATGTGAATACGATACTTTTAGTTCCATTGATTAAAAGTCACCACAAAAATGTAATCCACAATATACGTCTAAAGGGACTTTTTGAGGTTGTTTCCGTGATCACTTAAAACAACTAACTTCGTCCAATTTCAAGTCATCTAAAATGTTTTTCCACTTGAAGTTGTCTTTTCTTCTGTCAAGGTTAACAAGTTGTTTTTAAATATATGGGCATTTGGGTTCAGGAGTCCTTAATATTTTATTCAAAATTCAACACATTGTATATCATTTATATTTTATATTTAATTTAGTATTTGCAGTTTTATGTAAATTAATAAATACATTGCAAGAAAATGTTCATTGAAATCTTTAGATTGTTTCCATGGCAATGTTACATTTTTCAAAGTAAAGTATAGTTGCCATAAAAAATTAACCAGTAATACTACTTCCCACTCAGATTCAAAACGTTTGGGATGTAAGTAGATACATACATATAATTTCCTTTTACTTTACCAACAATTAAAAAACTTCCTTTGAAGTACCAGAAAAATCACAATATTAATATTACATATTTAAATAAAACCTTGTTAACAATTCAGAACACAATATAAAACTGTTTGATAGAATCATATGACATTTCGAGGAATAAGCTGAGATAATTGCGGTAATAGACAGCTAGAACCAGTGTTTGTGTGGGGAAAACATGCAAAACAAGTGAAAGAAAGCGGAGCTTCTGAACCCAAAAGAGCAAAGAAATGGGAGAAAAACAAAGGTGGCAGATGGGGTGGTGGTGGGTTAAGTTTCATGGGCAAAACATTTGCCTTTTCTCCGGTCAGAGGTGGAATTGAGAATGACGCGACGCCAAACTATTGCGTGCTATTAACATGTACACGGAAGAACTTTCCACCAATTACCGCCAGTTATTCACGCGTTCAGCGTGTGACGCAATCGTAAACAACCACATAAGCGCGTCCATAAACTTGATTAAACTGCGCTTAATCATCATTTATTCCCTTATGGTACGTTTCGGATGACAAAGTGTACAATTCGATTGCTAGCATAAGGCCAATATGATTTCGGAGGGCAGCAGATTTTCTGTATTTTATTACATGATCAGTACTTGTCACGTGCCAGTAAATGATATCTGAAGGATGTCGGATACACCTTTTGACTCCTAATTCTTTTGGAACAATTGCTCAAGCGCCTATGTGAGATCATTAGGGGGGGGCCTACGGCCACAAATAATTTTCAGTTATTTGGGTGGCATGGGTAACTTGTGCATGAAGCGCTCGCCTCTCACCAAGGTGACCACGGTTCGAATCCTGGCCGCATATCACATGTGAGTAGAGTTGTAAGTTTGTTCTCTTCTGTGCCACGACGCCCACGAGGGTTTTTCTCCGGGCCCTCCGGTTTTCCTCGCTCCGAAAAAATCAAACACTTCCGATCTCAGGCTGTGCTCCGTGGTCATGGGTCGATGTGGCCGGCAGCCATAGCCGGCATTACGTGTCAGCGGTCCGACCACAATATAGCCGCGTCCTTCGCAATTTAGCATACCAGCTGCAAGTAAGGATGATTAGCCTCCCAAATTATTATTATTAATATTATTATTTTATTATTAGAGTAATTAAATCAGAAGTTGAGTAAAACAGTTTTTTTTTCCAATCGACGCAACCCATTGCCTTTCCCGGTTCATTAATCATACATTTCTGGTTAAAGAAAAAGACAGATGTGTTTATACAAATGAATAGACTCTCAGATTGATGACACTCAACGCAATCACAAACTGAGTGAAAACCCCGCCAACTTTTCCAAACTGGTTGTGTTTTATTTTTCAACTTACAGGAACACTCTACAGATTGAGTTATTTGATACAATCATGTTGGAATGTTTTAACATGCATTTTATTCTTCAAGTGAAAAAGTCTGCTTTTGTCCATTTCAAATTAATATCCAGTTTGCTTTTAACCTGCCATTTGCTTTGTTCACGGAGACACTTTGTTCTCATTACTGAGATTCAAAGCAACCACAGACTGAGTTTAAATCCCCAAACATTCAAACGAATGTCATTGTGTGCAAATAATCGAGATTGCCTGTTTGACATAATATGATGCAAAACCAAACTCTACTTTATACTTACAACGTTTAGTTTAACATTAAATGGAACCTCTCATACAAAACGAAAAGGAAAAAATTAGAAAAATAGGGCTCAGTTCAATTTTTGTTGATGTTGCAACTGCCTAGAGAGCTCATCCGATCCGTTTAAAAGATTTGATTTTCGGTAAAAAAAACCTCACTTTGTAAAGGATACAACTCGATTTAATTTTTTATCTGTCCAGTAGCAAAAGCATTATAACCAACCAAAATCCATACACCAAACCAAAAAATTCAGATATTTACAAACAAAGCGGGTTCAGTTGAATTTCTTACAAAAAAATAACATTTCCTGGTGAAACAGTTTTTTTTCTATCCATCATTGCTTTTGGGGAATCTTTCTGTTTTCGTAAAAACAAGTGATTCATTTCAAACTGGTATATTTCATTTCACTTAATTGAAGACTTTACAGATTTAACCACCAGACACAATCATGGTATTTAGCCTCAACCAAAAAAAAGGGGAAAAGGATGAAAAATGGTGTTTCATTTTGTTTTCAAGTTCCATTTCCTTCTCAGTGGTAAAAATGTGTTATAAATGTATAGACTCTAAGATTTACAAAGATTCAGGGCAACCACAGACTTAGTGAAAGTCCCCGAAGTTAAAAGTATCGAGATCGTCTTGCTAATCCTGTTTTCGTTCAATTAAGAGTTTTCTGTCTAATTTGTATTCCTTCTTAAAAACAAGTAAAAAGTCTGCTGTTGTTCTTTTTGTATAATGATTTAATGAAGTATACTTCATTAAATCATTATACAAAAAGAACAACAGCAGACTATAGTAATTCGGGAAGCTTCTCTCTGCCTGGAGATATTAGTTCACTGCCAAACTTGTATACTGTTGAACTGCATTTTACGGTTGCAAGATTTCTTTTCACTTGATGTCTTTCTTGGCTAAACTCCACTTTAAACTAGTGTTCATTTAGTTTACCGAAAAAAAAAACTTTCATAACAAGCCAATCATGAAATGCTTCCACAAAGTTGGTCTTGTTGAATTTCTTTTGATGTTATAACTATCGCGAGATTTGAATAGACCCTTTCATTTCAGTCCTGTTAAAATGATCAAATCGTATGACATTTTGTTTGACAATTCTTGACTTTAGGCACACATTTTGTAATACATGTAGAATAATTCTTAATTAATGTTATTTTCATGTCTTTTTTTCCCCCACTGCGCCTGGACGAAAACACGCAGATTCGGGTAAATGTTCACGATTCGCCTTCCCTGGTATAACTTTGGAGTTCCTTAGTTTGCCTCGCTGTTTCGCCATATATGGCGGATTGTCTGTAACTATTGTAATATTAACACTAACAGCATTTCCTGATTGCTGCAGTATTTTTTCGATGTATTTTTTTTCTACCGAACCGAAAATAAATAATAATTAAAAAAAATAGGATTCAGTTGAAATTTTGTTGATGTTGCAACTGTAAATCTAAAGTTCTCAGCCAACCCGTTGAAGAGGTTTCATCATCTTTGTTGAAAAATAACCTCTCTATGTAAAGGATACAACTAGGTTTATTTGAATACCAAAAGGAGTACTGCATTATCTCCCCTTTGCCTAATTCAACTTTCAATTTTGTGCAATACAATTTTGTGTTTATTTTTTTTAGTAACAACGGTAAAAATTGTTGAGAATGTACCAAATATAAAAGCTTTACTGAAAACAAAGCCAGACGCAGAGTACAGTCTGGGCAACATTCTAACTGTTTTGATGTTTTCTGTTTACACATTAATTCTGTTCAGGAATTATCTGTCTAGAGATCTCAGTCGACACCGGTTAAGAGATTTCATCTTCAATGCAAAAACTCACCATGTAAAGAATACAACTCGCTTTTTTGTAACAGTCGAATACCAACAAGCATTATAATGCTTATCTCTTTGACCTCATTTCACTTTCAACTTTGCATTTATTTTCAAGTCACAAATCACACATGTTGCAAGCGCATTGAAAAGAAAAGCATAACTTTAAAAACGGAAACAATTCGCCTACTGAACCAAATATCAGATATTTTCAAACAGAGCGGGTTCAGTTGAACTTCGTTAAATTTAATCATTAATTCATTAAAAAATAATTCATGACATATCGGTGTTTTACTTATAACTTAAACAAAGACTTTACAGATTCAACCTCCAATTGGAACTATCGGTAAGGAATTGTAACAAATGTAGGGCCTACAGACTCTAAGATTAACTGAGATTCAATGCAACCACAGACTGAGTGAAAGCCCAAAAACTGTCCAACGAACACCAAAGTGATCGAGATTGTCTTGATATTTCTGTTTTTAACACTTCAAGACAAGTAAAATATCTGCTGTTGTTCTTTCATAATTATTCGAAAAGCTTTACTCTGTCTAGAAATATCGGTTCTCTATAAAACTTGTATACCGTTGAATTGCTTTTGAGGGCTGCAAGATTCTTTTCACTAGATGTTTTTCAAGTGTACACTCCACTTTAAACTAGCGTTAATTTAGTTTAATGAAAAAAAAAACGTCTCATACCGAGCCAATCATAAAATGCTTCCACAAAGTTGGTCTTGTTGAATTTCTTTTGATTTTATAACTATCGTGAGATTTGAATAGACCCTTTCATTTCAGTCCAAGTTAAAATGATCAAATCGTAAGACATTTTGTTGTCATATTTCTTGACTTTTGGCACGCAATTTTGTAATATAATAATTCTCAATTAATGTTATTCTCATGTCTCTTTTTCCCCCCTCTTTGCGCCTGGACGACAACTCGCAGAGACGGGTAAGTGTATACGATTCTCTTCCCTGGTATAACTTTGGAGTTCCTTAGTTTGCCTCGCTGTTTCGCCATATATTAACAATAATATTAACACTAACAGCATTTACATGATTCCTGATTGCTGCAGTATTTTTTCTATCTAGAAATGACGCGGACTGGTAAATAATCGCAAATATTTTGACGAGCTTCTCAGTGATATATTTTTGGATGTCGTCTTAACCTTGTAGTGTAGAACAATTATTAAACGCATTGAAACGAAAAACGATATTCACTGTCAATCGGCTTTGAACTTGCAACCGCAACAGTTCCATGCAGCACCAAAACAACATATTTACAGAAATAAGTGTTTTTAGTTTAATTCTTTTCGGTTGCAAGAGATCCTTCGGTGAAGAACATCCTCAGTGTAATAACTGAATCGGCATTAACGTCTTCATTTATTCACAACGACTTCGTGCAACACAATTTTATGTTTATTTTTTTTTCTCACAACAAATTGTTTAGAGGGTACCAAATGTAAAGCCTTACTGAGATACAAAGCAACCACACGCGGAGTACAGTCCGGGCAACATTCTAACAAATGTCGGCGGGTCAAAATCATCCAGACTATTTTGATGTTTTCTGTTCACACATAAATTCTGTGAAGGAATTTCTTGTCTGGAGATCTCAGTCGACCCATTTAAGAGGTTTGATCTTCAATGTAAACTCACTATTTAAGAATACAACTTGAATACCAACAAGCATTATACTGCATATTTCTTTGACCTAATTCAACTTTCAACTAGTTTGCATTTCTTTTCAAGTCACAAATCAAACATATTGCAAGCGCATGAAAAAGGAAACCATAACTTTAAAAACGGAAACAATTCTTCTATTGAACTAAGTATCAGATATTTACAAACAGAGCGGGTTCAGTTGAATTTCGGGAACTTTTCTGTAGTCGTTAATTTAATTCATTAAACAAAATAATCCATTAAATATTGGTATTTTTATTTTCACTTAAACAAAGACTTTACAGATTCAGCCCCCAAACAGACCTTACGGTAAGGAATTGTAACAAATGTAGGGCCTACAGACTCTGAGATTAACTGAGATTCAATGCAACCACAGACTGAGTGAAAGCCCAAAAACTGTCAAACGAACGCCAAAATGATCGATATTGTCTTGATATTTCTGTTTTCGTTCGGTTATGGAGTTTTCTGTCTATTTTTTCATTCTTTAAGACAATTAAAACGTCTGCTGTTGTCTTTCACAATAATACGAAGTAGTAGTAATTCAGGAAGCTTGTTACAACTGATAACGTAGTAACCGACGGATAACGTATCACCAACCGATAATGTATCACAAATTGACCGATATTGTATCACTAACCGATAATGTACCAAAAATTGACTGATAGTGTAGTAAAATTTGTATCCGATAATGTATCACGTGTCGACGGATAATGTAACTACAAAATAACTGTATCCGATAATGTATCACCACCGAACGGATACTGTATCAACCGATAATGTATCAAAAATCAACCGATAATGTATCAGTATTGGGAAAAGGTGGAAATATTGCACATTAATTAAAGTCTAGTAAGCGCCTTTACTATGATGAGTCCCCACTCGGGAAAGTTTATCATTAAGATTTTTTTTTTGAATTTGGGAGGTAGGGAGTTGCTCTGGTTTGGAGACGCTCTACTTCCAAGTGGGCCTAGGCTATTGGCGTATCCAGCTTTTGATGTCGGTGTGTGTGTGTGTGTGGGGGTGGGGGGTAACCGCACTCGCACATCCGCGCCGAAATGTGGACAAGTTCTTTTCTCCGGACACTTGGCCTCCGTATGGGCTAAGTGCTCCCACCAAGAGGGCGCGTTTTACCACTTTTGAGAGCCCCATTGACGTACGGGACCATTGATCACCGTATGGAGATCAATGGACGGGACACAGCATGTGCGTACTGTACTGTACTGGTTTGCGCGCGAAGTTCCACACCACTTCGAGAATGTGCAAAGGCTATCCGGTTCGTTAGTGTGACGTCACCTCCAGCACTTTCTGCACGATTTGAACCGGAAGTTAACGCAGTTCGAGCGTTTGCAGCCAACGGGTTCTAGTAATCAGTGGTGTGCGCGCGTGTATGACGGTTTTACTAACGAACCGGAATCGTAAGGCAACGTCGGCGCACGCATACGTTCAGTTTAACTTGCGATGGTCTCCCAGCCAACTTTGCATCATTCAAAATACCCAGTGGATGAACCGGGAACACATACGAGTGGCGAGGCATGTGTATAGCAAAACTACCATCTGAAATGATCGTGTAACTTGAGCTGTCACAAAAGATACAATGTAAAAAGATTAACAATTCGTTGGGATTTAGGCGGCAATCGTCCTTAAAGTGAACATATTCTAGTTGCAATTAAGCTACACGAGTCGCTTGTCGACCCAAGTCGATTTTTGTTTCTTACAGATTTGAAAAGGGAACAATCACAGCATTACTGCTCATTTAGTGTGTGTGTGTGGGGGATGAGGGGGAGGGGGTAGGGGGTGGGAGGGGCTCGTGCCATATTTTCAACGGGGAGCGCTGATAGAATCCTACAATCATGTACACTATATTACAGTATATACCGTACAAATGCCACGGCTTTTGTTTTAAGGGGGGGGGCACCGTTCGCATGTGACGTCACTTGTTATTTGTCCACCCACTGTCTTCAGTTTGTTGAACCCACATAGTTTGCAGTCCAAACGTCACGAGCCTGCCGCTTCCTTGAGGCCAACACAGGCGCAGATCCAGGGGGGTAAACGCCCCCCCCCCAGCGGTGTCCCCCCAAAAGATGTTCATACAAATTCCTGAAAAAAATGCAAACCCGCCCCCCCGCTGTGACACCCAACAAAATTATACTGGTATAATGTCCGCCTGTTCAAAATACGGACGGGGGCAGCTTAGATTTGTACACCATTCTGTAATCCAGTGTTAATAATCGTCGAATCGTCGAATCGTTGAAATATGGTACCCCCTTCCCCCAGTTTTTGATTTTACGGAGGCCAAGTGTGGCCCGGAGAAAAAAACCTGTGTACATTTTAAGATTTTTTTGCTGATGAGACCCCCCTGCGAAAATTCCTGGATCCGCCCCTGCAACAGTAGCGTAAATCTGTGCCGGGGACTGGGGGATGAGGGATAGCTAAGAAAAAAAGAAGAAATCCCGGCCGTGAAATTCAAAAAGAGGGGAGGGGGGGGGGCTTGCTGGAGACCACATGACACTGGGGACGCTGTACATGATACAGATGTATCACCGCATTTCAAGGTTTTTGTACTTTTTCACGCTTTCTCAGTACTATTTAATACATTTCGGCGGTTGGAAAGTTTGAAAAATACCTCAAAATCTGCCTTTTTTTCTCTAAATACAAAATAATGGGATGGGGTGATCCAATAGCCCAGACCCCTCTCCCCGGTCAAAAAGTGGGGCGGGATAATCGGACATAAAACAAACATTTGTGTACACCTTTTCCCCATACTGATACATTACCGGTTGATTTTTGATACTTTATCGGTTGATACAGTGTCCGTTCGGTGGTGATACATTATCGGATACAGTTATTTTGTAGTTACATTATCCGTCGACACGTGATACATTATCGGATACAAATTTTACTACACTATTAGTCAATTGTTGCTACATTATCGGTTAGTGATACATTATCGGTCAATTTGTGATACATTATCGGTTGGTGATACATTATCGGTTGGTGATACGTTATCCGTTGGTTACTACATTATCAGTTGTTGCAAAGCTTCTCTCTAAAGTCTGAAGAGTGAACATTCACTCCATTCGGGTGAACATTCACTCCCACAGTTGGAAACTAGGGAAAAGACATTTTAGAGTAAAATTTCTTCAATCGTAAAGATCGAGTTTTCACTCGAGATTTGACTAACGTGGTTCTTTTTTTCAGACCATTTCAATCAAAAATGAGAGTGATTTTCACTCAAAAACATCTAGTCCCTAATTTCACTCTTTGAAATTTAGAGAGTTGTCTCTGTCTGGGAATATCGGTTCACTATAAAACTTGTATACGGTTCACTATAATACTTGTATACTGTTGAATTGCATTTTAGGGCTGCAAGTTGTGTTTTGACATGATGTGATGCAACACCAATCCTCACTTTAAACAAGTGTTAATTTAGTTTACCGGAAATAAAAACCTCTCACACCGAACCAAACATAAAATGCTTCCTTGAAAATAGGGTTTCGGTTACTTTTCTTTCGATGTTGCAACTATCTTTCTCAGTCGACAATTGGAAGAGGTTTCTCTTGGGTAAGACAGCAAAAACTCTACTCTTTAAAAATTAATTTAATGAGCGTTTTTTTTTTTCCTTTGCAGTCATAGGTCATTTGTTTTGTCCACGAATATGCTGATATAGATACAATGTAATTAATGTCTGATTTTTATTCGTTCAAAAGACATGTCCTATAACATTTTCCCGGCTTTGTTGTTCTTCAGACACACGATTGTATTACAATACTTTCAATTGATGTTTAAATTTTGTTTGTTTCCCTTACATGGTACGTTTCGGATAACAAAGTACGAGGTAAGTGTACAATTCGCCTTCTTTGGTGTTTTTAAGTTTGGTTCCCAGTTTGGCTATTTATCAATAACATTGATGCATATATGGCTTCAGAGGGCAGCAGATTTTCTGTATTGAATGACACGACCAGTACTTGTCACGGGCCATTGAATGATATCTGAAGGATGTCGGATACACCTTTTGACTCCGTCTTTTGGAACAATTGCTCAAGTGGCTATGTAGAATCATGGGGACGGGGAAGGCTATGACCACAAACAATTGTCAGTTATTTGATTAATTAAATCAAAAGTGGAGTGAAGACACCTTTTTTTGTCCAATCGACGCAACCCAATGCCTTTCTCGGTTTATTATTCATACAGTTCTGGTTAAAAGAAAGATCGAGACCAAACGGTAAAGATTCGTCACAAACAGACTATAACATTTACCGAGATTTAACGCAACATAGACTGAGTGTGAAAGTTCAACATTCCGAAACTGGGGGTGTTTAATTTTTAACTTACAAGAAAACCTTTCAGGTTAAGCATTTGATACAATTTTTTTGGGAATTTAACACCCAAAAAGAAAAAGGGAGGAATAGAGGAAATATTCAAAATATCATGTTGGCATTTTTTGTTACAATCTAGTCAATGTTTCAAGTAAAAAGTCTGCTGTTGTTCATTAAAAAGATAATAATACCCAGTTTGCCTATAACATCAAAACTAGCGTGTTTCTTTTCCTGCCATTGAAAATTTGTTTTGTTCACGGAGTCTCAGCTATTTTTACTGTGATTCAGAGCAACCACAGACTGAGTTTGAATCCCCTACATATTCCATCGAATGTCGTTGGGTCAAAATAATCGATTTTGCTTAAATGACGCAAGACCAAACTCCACTTTAAAGTTATGTTATTTAGTCGACGGGAAAAAAGGAACACTCATACCGAGCCAAAAATGTAATAATTTCCAAAAATTGGGTTCCCTTACGATTTTTGTTGATGTTGGAACTGTCTAGAGATTATGCCGAACCGTTTAAAAGGTCTCATCTTCGGTAAAAATATGTAACTAAGTAAAGGATACAACTCACTTTTTTTCAGCTTTCGAAAACCAAAAACATTATATAGCATATCTCCTTGACCTAATTCCACTTTCAACCAATTTGCAACCATTTTGAAGTCACAAATCACACAATATGCAAGTGGAAGGAAAATAATCCATATCTTTAAAAAAGAACAATTTCACCTACCAAACCAAAAATGAAATATGATCATTTTTGTTTGTTACAATGTAATTAACGTCTGATTTTTATTCGTTCCAAAGTCAGATCCAATGACATTTTCCAGACATTGCTGTTCTTAAGACACACGATTGTATTACAATACTTTCAATTAATGTTTAAATTTTGTTTGTTTCACTTACATGGTACGTTTCGGATAACAAAGGAACCGGTAAGTATTCAATTCGTTTTCTTTGGTAACTTTGGTGTTTATAAGTTTGATTCCCTGTGCGCTTTTTATAAATAGCATTGAGGCCTATGTGATTTCAGAGGGCAGCAGATTTTCTGCACTGAATGACCCGATCAGTGCTTGTCACGGGCCAGTGAATGATATCTGAGGATGTCAGATACACCATTTGACTCCGTCTTTTTGGAACAATTGCTCAAGTGGCTATGTAGAATCATGGGGACGGGGAAGGCTGTGACCACAAACAATTGTCAGTTATTTGATTACTTAAATCAAAAGTGGAGTGAAGACACCTTTTTTGTACATTCAACGCAACCCAATGCCTTTCCCAGTTTATTATTCATACAGTTCAGTTTCAAAGAAAGACCGAGAACAAACGGTAAAGATTTGTCACAAACGAACTATAACATTTACTGAGATTTAACGCAACCATAGACTGAGTGTGAAAGTTAAACATCCGAAAACTGGGGGTGTTTTATTGTTTACTTACAAGAAAACCTTTTAGGTTAAGCTTTTTGATACAATTTTTTTGGAAATTTAACCCCAAAAAGAAAAAGGGAAGAATAGATGAAATATTTAAGATATCATGTTGGTATTTTTTTGTTACAATCTAGTCTATGCTTCAAGTGAAAAGTCTGCTGTTGTTCATTAACAAAATAATAATATCCAGTTTGCTTATAACATTAAAACTAGCGTGTTTTTTTTCCTGCCATTGGTTATTTGTTTTGTTCACGGAGTCTCAGCTAGTTTCACTGTGATTCAGAGCAACCACGGACTGAGTTTGAATCCCCGACATATTCCATAGAATGTCGTTGGGTCAAAATAATCGATTTTTCTTTAATGACGCAAGGCCAAACTCCACTTTAAAGTTATGTTATTTAGTCTACAGGAAAAAAAAGGAACACTCTAACCGAGCCTAAAATGTAACAATTTCCAAAAATTGGGTTCCCTCACGATTTTTGTTGATGTTGGAACTGTCTAGAGATTATGCCGAACCGTTTAAAAGGTCTTATCTTCGGTAAAAATATGTAACTAAGTAAAGGATACAACTCCCTTTTTTTTAGCTTTTGAAAACCAAAAAACATTATAAAGCATATCTCCTTGACCTAATTCCACTTTCAACCAATTCACAAATATTTTGAAGTCACAAATCACACAATATGCAAGTGGAAGGAAAATAATCCATAATTTAAAAAAAAAAGAACAATTTCACCTACCAAACCCCAAAAAACAACAAAAAACAACAACATATTTACAAACAGTTTAGTTGTTTTCCTTAGTTGATCGTATAAATAATAATTCCAAAACTGACTTCTAGAATGAAAAACATGTACATAACCTAAGGAAAAAGTGAAAGAGGAAAAACGTATGAAATATGATCATTTGTTTTTTGTTTACGAAGAATATGAGGCAGATACAATGTAATTAACGTCTGATTTCTATTCGTTCCAAAGTCAGATCCAATTACATTTTCCCGACATTGTTGTTCTTTAGAGACACGATTGTATAACAATACCTTCAATAAATGTTTAAATTTTGTTTGTTTCCCTTACATGGTACGTTTCGGATAACAAAGGAATCGGTAAGTATTCAATTCGTTTTCTTTGGTAACTTTGGTGCTTATAAGTTTGATTCCCTGTGCGCTTTTTATCAATAGCATTAAGGCCTATATGATTTCAGAGGGCAGCAGATTTTCTGAACTGAATGACACGATCAGTACTTGTCACGGGCCGGTGAATGATATCTGAAGGATGTCGGATACACCTTTCGACTCCGTCTTTTTGGAACAATTGCTCAAGTGGCTATGTAGAATCATGGGGACGGGGAAGGCTATGACCACAAACAATTGTCAGTTATTTGATTAATTAAATCAAAAGTGGAGTGAAGACACCTTTTTTGTCCAATCGACGCAACCCAATGCCTTTCCCGGTTTATTATTCATACAGTTCTGGTTAAAAGAAAGACCGAGAACAAACGGTAAAGATTCGTCACAAGCAGACTATAACATTTACTGAGATTTAACGAAACCATAGACTGAGTGTGAAAGTTCAACATCCCAAAACTGGGGGTGTGTTTTTTTTAACTTACAAGAAAACCTTTCAGGTTAAGCTTTTTGATACAATTTGTTTGGGAATTCAACCCCCCCCCCCCAAAAAAAAGGGAGGAATAGAGGAAATATTTAAGATATCATGTTGGCATTTTTTCTTTACAATCTAATCTGTGTTTCAAGTTAAAAAGTCTGCTGTTGTTCATTAAAAAAAAAATCCATTTTGCCTTTAACATCAAAACTAGCGTGTTTCTTTCCCTGCCATTGATAATTTGTTTTGTTCACGGAGTCTCAGCTAGTTTTACTGTGATTCAGAGCAACCACCGACTGAGTTTGAATCCCCTAATTATTCCATCTAATGTCGTTGGGTCAAAATAATCGATTTTGCTTAAATGACGCAAGACCAAACTCCACTTTAAAGTTATGTTATTTAGTTTACCGGAAAAAAAGGAACCTCTCATTCCAAAAATTGGGTTCAGTATGATTGTTGTTGATGTTGCAACTGTCTAGAGATCTAAGCCGACCCATTTAAGAGGTTTCATCTTCGGTAAAAATATGTAACTAAGTAAAGGATACAACTCACTTTTTTTCAGCTTTCGAAAACCAAAAACATTATATAGCATCTTTCCTTGACCTAATTCCACTTTCAACCATGTTTTGGAGTCACAATTCACACAATAGGCAAGTGGAACAAAAAGAAACTATGACTTAAAAAAACGAACAATTTCACCTACAAAACCAAAAAAAAAACACCAACATATTTACAAACAGTTTAGTTATTTTCCTTAGTTGATCGTATTTATAATAAAACCAAACGTGGCTTGAAAACATGTACATAACCCATGGACAAAGTGAAAGAGGACAAACCTATGAAATATGATCATTTTTTTGTTTACGAAGAATCTGAGGCAGATACAATGTAATTAACGTCTGATTTCTATTCGTTCCAAAGTCAGATCCAATTACATTTTCCCGACATTGCTGTTCTTTAGACACACGATTGCATAACAATAATTTCAATTAATGTTTAAATTTTGTTTCATTCCCTTACATGGTACGTTTTGGATAACAAAGGAATCGGTAAGTGTACAATTCGCTTTCTTTGGTTACTTTGGTGTTCTTAAGTTTGGTTCCCGGTTTCGCTATTTATCAATAACATTGATGCGTATATGGTTTCAGAGGGCAGCAGACTTTCTGTATTGATTGACATGATCAGTATTTGTCACGGGCCAGTGAATGATCACTGAAGGATGTCGGATACACCTTTTGACTCCGTCCTCTGGAACAATTGCTCAAGCGACTATGTGGAATCATGGGGGAGGGGGTACCCTCACAAAAATCGCCAGTTATTGACGTAATTAAATCAGAAGTAGATTAAAGACACCTGTTTTGTCCAATCGACGCAACCCATTGCCTTTCCCGGTTTATTATTCATACAGTTCTGGTTAAAAGGAAGACCGAGAACAAACGGTAAAGATTTGTCACAAATAGAATATAACATTTAATGCAACCATAGACTGAGTGTGAAAGTTTAATAAACCAAAACTGGGGGTGTTTTATTTTTAACTTACAAGAAAACATTTCAGGTTAAGCTTTTTGATACAATTTCTGTTGGAATTTCACCCCCCCCCCAAAAAAAAAGAAAAAAAAAAGAAAAAGGGAGGATTAGTGAAAATATTCAAGATATCATGTTGGCATTTTTTGTTACAATCTAGTCTGTGCTTCAAGTAAAAAAGTCTGCTGTTGTTCATTAAAAAAAAAAAATCCATTTTGCCTTTAACATCAAAACTAGCGTGTTTCTTTCCCTGCCATTGATAATTTGTTTTGTTCACGGAGTCTCAGCTAGTTTTACTGTGATTCAGAGCAACCACCGACTGAGTTTGAATCCCCTAAACATTCCATCTAATGTCGTTGGGTCAAATTGATCGATTTTGCTTACATGACGCATGACCAAACTCCACTTTAAAGTTATGTTATTTAGTTTATCGGGAAAAAAGGAACCTCTCATACCTTGCCAAAAATGTAATAATTTCCAAAGATTTGGTTCAGTACGATTCTTGTTCATGTTGCAACTGTCTAGAGATCTAAGCCGACCCGTTTAAGAGGTTTCTTCTTCGGTAAAAATATGGAACTAAGTAAAGGATACAACTCATTTTTTTTCAGCTTTAGAAAATCAAAAACATTATATAGCATATGTCCTTGACCTAATTCCACTTTCAACAAATCACACAATATGTAAGTGGAAGGAAAAGAATCTATAACTTAAAAAAGAACAATTTCACCTACCAAACCAAAAAAGAAGAAGATATTTACAAAAAAGTTTAGTTGTTTTCCTTAGTTGATCGTATCTATAATAATTATAAAAGTGGCTTGTAGAATGAAAACATGTACATAACCTATGGAAAAAGTGAAAGAGGAAAAACAAAAATTCAAAATGTATTTATTTCTCTATTAACGGTAGAATGTTGGTTAGAGTGTACCAAATATCTATAAAGTTGTACTGAGATTCAAAGCAACCACAGACGGAATACACAGTCCAGGCAACATTCTAACGAATGTCGTCGGGTCAAATCATCGAGACTGTTTTGATACTTTCTGTTTACACATTAACTCTGTTAATTATGTTTTTCTGTCAAAGAGAATAGCCCTGTTTACATTTCTGAATTAAGACTAGCAAACATATTTGCCGAAGAAGTTAAGAATGCACACTTCAGGAAAATCTGCGCGGCACTTTTCAGACATTTATTAAGAATATTCTCGTGTGATGTGTACCTTCCTCCCCATACAGTACTACAATACTCGAAAAATGGCATAACTAAGCTAACAAAAAGAGAGTGCAGACTGCTTTGGGGAACATAGTCGCGGGTTCTATTTAGCATACCTAGTTTAGAGGAAATTGTTTTCTTCACGTATTCAACGTGTGGGCCCCAACTTGAAGTGTCATCACTTATATAAACACTTTACAAATTCAACCCCCAAAATGGAACAAACGGTACAGAATTGTAACAAATGTAGGGCCTACAGACTCTAAGATTACTGAAATTCAATGCAACCACAGACTGAGTGAAAGCCCCGAAACAGTCCAACGAACGCAAAAATGATCGATATTGTCTGTATCTTTCTGTTTTTGTTTTGTCATGGAGTTTTCAGTCTAAATTTTCCATTCTTATTACGGCAATTAAAACGTCTGCTGTTGTTCTTTCACATTAACTCATGTTTCAACATTTCCACTTCCTTCTCAAGGACAGCAAAAACTCTAGCTTGTCCAGCTTGATTTTTAAATTTATTTAATGAGCGTTTTTTTTTTTCCTCTGCAGTCATAGGTCATTTGTTTTGTCCACGAATATGCTGAGGCAGATACAATGTACTTCTGATTTCCATTAGTTCAACAGTCAAATTCAATAACGTTTTCCCAACATTGACGTTTTTTAGCCACAGTTTCAATTAATGATTTAACTTTGTTTTATTCCCTTACATGGTACGTTTCGGATGACAAAGTGTATGGTAAGTGTACAATTCGCTGAAGTAGATACAATGTAATTAATGTCTGATTTTTATTCGTTCAAAAGACATGTCCAATAACATTTTTCCGGCTTTGCTGTTCTTTAGACACACGATTGTATAACAATACTTTCAATTAATTGTTAAATTTTGTTTCATTCCCTTACATGGTACGTTTCGGATGACAAAGAGCATGGTAAGTGTACCATTCGCTTTCTTCGGTTACTTTGCCGTTTTTAAGTTTGGTTTCCGGTTTCGCTATTTATCAATAACATTGATGCATATATGGTTTCATAGGGCAGCAGATTTTCTGTATTGAAAGACATGATCAGTTCTTGTCACGGGCCAGTGAATGATATCTGAAGGATGTCGGACACACATCCGATTTCCTGGTGTAACACTCTTTTTTATAAGCTATCCTTACTTCCAGGAATCTTTCTGTTGTCGTTAAAAATTTAAACCATTACGTGGTGGTGTTTTAATTTGAACTTAAATGAAGACTATATAGATTCAACCACTAGACACAATCATGGTCATTTTACTTAAAACAAAAAAGAAAAGGAGGAAATATTATGTTTACATGTTTCAACAGTTCCATTTCCTTCTGGAAGACAGCAAAAAGTCTACTCTTTAAACAAAAGTCCAGCTTGCTTTTAAAATTAATGTAATGAGCGGGTTTTTTTTTCCTTGGTAGTCATAGGTCATTTGTTTTTCGCCAACGAATATGCTGAAGTAGATACAATGTAATTAATGTCTGATTTTTATTCGTTCAAAAGACATGTCCAATAAATTTTTTCCGGCTTTGCTGTTCTTTATACAAACGATTGTATAACAATACTTTCAATTAATTACATCAGGAGTGGAGTAAAGACACCTTTTTGTCCTATCGACGCAACCCATTACCTTTCCCGGTTTATTATTCAGACAGTTCTGTTAAAAGAAAAACCGAGAACAAACGGTAAAGATTTGTCACAAATCGACTATAACATTTACTAAGATTAAACGCAACCATAGACTGAGTGTGAAAGACCCGACCGCCCCCCCCAAAAAAAAAAAAAAATAAATTTACAAACAGTTTAGTTGTTTTCCTTAGTTGATCGTATTTATAATAATACCAAACGTGGCTTATAGAATGAAAACATGCACATAACCTATGGAAAAATTGAAAGAGGAAAAACATATGAAATATGATCATTTTTTTGTTTACGAAGAATCTGAGTCAGATACAATATAATTAACGTCTGATTTCTATTCGTTCCAAAGTCAGATCCAATTACATTTTCCCGACATTGCTGTTCTTTAGACACACGATTGTATAACAATACTTTCAATTAATGTTTAAATTTTGTTTCATTCCCTTACATGGTACGTTTTGGATAACAAAGGAATCGGTAAGTGTACAATTCGCTTTCTTTGCCTACTTTGGTGTTCTTAAGTTTGGTTCCCAGTTTCGCTATTTATCAATAACATTGATGCAAATATGGTTTCAGAGGGCAGAAGATTTTCTGTATTGAATGACCCGATCAATATTTGTCACGGGCCAGTGAATGATATCTGAAGGATGTCGGACTTTTGTCGGACCTTTTGACTCCGTCTTCTGGAACAAATGCTCAAGCGACTATATTGAATCATCGGGGGAAACAGCCACAAAAATCGCCTGTTATTTAAGTAATTATATCAGAAGTGGAGTAAAAACAACTTTTTTGTCCAATCGACGCAACCCATTGCCCGGTTTATTATTGATACAGTTCCGTTTAAAAGAAAGACCGCAAATTCGCTTGCTTTGGTTACTTTGGTGTTCTTAAGTTTGGTTCCCGGTTTCGCTATTTATCAATAGCATTGATGCATATATGGTTTCAGAGGGCAGCAGATTTTCTGCATTGATAACACGATCAGTATTTGTCACGGGCCTGTGAATGATATCTGAAGGATGTCAGATACATCTTTTGACTCCGTCTTTTAGAACAATCGGTCAAGCGACTATGTGGAATCATGGGGGGATTACAGCCACAAACATCGCCATTTATTTAAGTAATCATATCAAAAATGGAGTAAAGACACTTTTTTTCCAATCAACGCAACCCATTGCCTTTCCCGCTTTATTACTCGTACAGTTCTGGTTAAAAGAAAGACCGAGAACAAACGGTTAAGATTGGTCACAAATAGACTATAAAATTGAATGCAACCACAGACTGAGTGTGAATGTCCCACATTCCAAAACTGGGGGTGTTTTATTTGTTACTTACCAGAAAACCTTTCAAGTTAAGTTTTTTGATACAATTGAAGAATAAGGGAGGAATGGAGGAAATATTCAAGATATCCTGTTGGATTTTTTTTTGTCCAATCTAGTCTGTGCTCTAGGTAGAAAGTCTGCTGTTGTTCATTTAAAAAAAATAATATCCAGTTTGCTTTTTAACTTTAAAACTAGCGTGTGTTTTGTTTAACATTTTAATACCAAAAGGCATACTGCATTATCTTCCCTTGGCCTTATTCAACTTTCAACTTTTTAACGTATTTGTTGAAGTCACAAATCACACAATATGCGAGCGAGGAGAAGGGAACCGTATCTTAAAAAAAGGAAACAATTTCCCCTTCCGAGCCAAAAATCAGATATTTACAATCAGAGTGGATTCAATTGAATTTCTTTCAAAAATATAGATTTTCTCGGTGTTACACTTTTTCATAGCCAATCCTTGCTTCCGGTGATCTTTCTGTTTTTGTTAAACAAATTGATTAAATAAATGGTTGTGTTTTACTTTGCAATTAAATGACGACTTTACAGATTCAACCACTATAGATACAATCTGTTCAATTCAAAATAATGTTAAGCTTGCTTTTAATTGAATGCGCTTTTTTCCCTTTATAGTCATTGATCATTTGTTTTGTTCATGAAGAAGCTGAGATAGATACAATGTAATTAACCTCTGATTTCCATTCGTACAACAGTCAAATTCAATAACATTTTCCCGACATTGATGGGTTCTTTTTTCCACATGATTGTATTGCAGTACAGTTTCAATTAATGTTTTAACTTTGTTTTATTCCCTTTCATGGTACGTGTCGGATGACAAAGCCACCGGAAAGTGTACAATTCGCTTTATTTGCCTACTTCTTATTAAAAAGAATAATAATATCCAGCTTCCTTTTATCTGAAAAACGAGCGTTTTTCTTATCCCGCCATTGAGAGCCTGTTTTGTCTACGGAGACTCAGCTACTTTTACTAAGATAAGCAACCACAGACTGAGTTTATATCCCCCAAACATTAAAAAAGTCGTTGGGTCAAAGTAATCGAGACTGCCTATCTGACTTAATATGATGCAAGTCCGAACTCCACTTTGATTCAGTTTACCGGAAAAAGAAACCTCTCGTACCAAGCAGAAAATGAACTATTTTCCAAAAATTGGGTTCAGTTGAATTTTTTTCAATGTCACATTTGTATAGAAATCTCAGCCGACCCATTTAAAAGGTTTCAGCTTCGGTAAACACAAACTCTAAAGTATACAAAACGCTTTTCGAATACCTAAAAGCATTATACTATCTCCTTGACCGAATTCAATTTTCAACTTACATTTTTTTTTAGAGTCACAGTTCAAAAATGTCGCAAACGGAAGGAAAAGAAACCATAACTTTAACAACATTCCAAGAACGTACGCCATTGAGTCAAAATGATCGAAATTGTCCTGATACTTCTGTTTCCGTTCCGTTTGGAGTTTTCTGTCCAAAATATAAACTCAATTTCACTTTTAACAAGTGTAAAGTATTTGTCGATATAATTTTGTCAATAATTTATTTTGTTTACGGAGACTCAGCTAGATTCAACGCAACGGATGACCAACTTCCGTCTTTTTAAATGGGTTAAAATATTCAAATGCAATTTCATTTCCGAATATTTTGTTTTTCCTTTTGACATTGTAGAAGTTGTTATTCTCACTGCTCTTTTTCCCCTTTTAATACAGAGCGGGGGTTCCCGTGGCCTATCACCGGTAAGTATACACGGTTCACCCATAACTTCGGAATGCTTAAGGCCGTTTCATGCTTTCGCAAAAGTTGGCGGATACGCTCTCATTTCAGTAGCATTCATAATAATTTCACGTTGCAGCAGAATTGTTCTCTATTAGGAAATGAGTGGTTGGTTTCATGTACAATATTCAATACTAAAACCATCAACTGATGCCAGGATGACAAGGGCGACAATTGACTCTCACTCGTTGAACAATAATTGAACGCCTCAAAGAGTTTTCTGTCTAAAAATGTTCCCTCATCCTCTTTATTTCCTATAGCCAGGCAGCTTTATGAATGGATGTGGATATTCCGGACAAAAGCGCCAATTTTTTTCATACATGCTCTTTAATGCCTTAGCTTTCAATTTTTGATAGGAACCAACTTATCCAATGACATTATGGTGGCCTTCTTGGATTTTAAAGATGGCGGCAATTAAAAACCTGTTTCTACCAATATCTCATCTTCTAAGCCACTTAGGATGTAAGTTTTGGTGTCTAAACATACATTTTCAGGGTCAAGGAATGCAACTGCACCATTTGGGATAGTGTCAAATGGTTAGTTTGTCCAAATACAGTATTGTTGCCATCTTTATTTGAAACATGGCCACCATTTAAAACCTTAATCTCCGAATACGTGTATTGCATCTTTAAGCCACCAAGGATCTAAATCTTGGTGTCTTAACATATATTTTCAGGGTCATCGAACGCAACTAAACAATGCGGATTAGTACTACCTGTATCTGGGATCGTGTCAAAATGGTCAGTTTGTCCAGATACTTAATAAGGCGGCCATATGGTTTGCCGTAAAAGGACCAACACTGGCCCGATTCAGGCTATGTACCTTTTTGCCATTATGGTTTGACTTGAAAGGGCCGGCAACGGTCCCATTCAGGTTGTGTACTGTCTTGCCATTATAGTTTCCCATAAAGGGACCAACACTGGCCCGATTCAGGCCTTTTGCTGTCTTTTCATCATGGGTTATTGTAAGGACCTGCAATGGCCCGCTTCAGGCTGTGCGCCGTCTTGCTTGCCTTAAAAAGACCAGCACTGCTCCGATGCAGGCTCGAACGGTGTTATTATAGCCGCTTGCCACTTAATAGGGCGAGCCCTGGATCAATTCCGACTCTCTGTGGCGTCTGTACCGTCAACACGGAACCGCTTTGGCGAAATCGAGCCAGCATTAAACCCGCTTCTGGTCTTGTACCGTTTAAACTGTATGGTACTGCCACAACAAACCCATAATCAGCTGGTATCGGCCCAAAACCGTCCTGTTTACTGGGTCAATGCCATCTTTGAACCTAGGCAGGTAGAAATCTCTGGCACTACAGGATTTGATACAAATCTACCTTTCCACAACTTCATGCAGCTGAACCACTAGTGTAGCTCCATAATAATAATAATAATAATACAAAGTATTTATATAGCGCTTTACAAAGAACAAAGCGCTTAACACCCATCCACAACAAAAAAATAACAGGAAAGAAAAACAGACACAGTACGATTACGAATGGACTTGGAACAGATGTGTCTTCAGGAGACGTTTGAATACAGGCAGCGAGACCGCCTCTCTCAGACAAGAAGGAAGCTCATTCCACACGCGAGGGGCGGCCACAACGAAAGAGCTATCTCCGGCCTTCTTCTTACTCTAGGGACAGAAAGCCGGGTCTGATCAGATGATGAGCGGAGTCGCTGTCTGTAAGAGTCAGGAATATTTGAGTGATGTGAATGTAATAGGTCAACCAGATATGATGGAGCTTGAGTGTTAAGAATTTTGTATACAAGGGTGCAGATTTTGAAGGTTGTCCTCTGTTTAACAGGTAGCCAATGTAGCTCTGCCAGCAGGCCCTCAGATGGCTGGTCCCGGCCGCATGCGAAGACCAGCCGAGCAGCCTTGTTTTGTAGGCGCTGTAACCGTTTAAGATCTTTCTCACGAGCACCTAGCAAAAGAGAATTCGCATAATCAAGACGGGACAGGACCAGACTTCTGACGGCGTGATGGCAGGCATCCTGTGTAATAAACCGGCGAATACGCCACAGGTTGCGGATGTGGAAATTAACACTTTTACACAGAGAGCCAACGTGATGAGACATTGTCAAAGAAGAATCTAGTGTGACTCCTAAATGCTTAATGGATGTGGAAGCTGGAATGGATAAGTCTCCGAATTCTAATTGGAGATCAGGGACACTAGCAATCACATGATTACTGGCGAAAACAATGAACTCAGTCTTGTCTTGGTTAAGCTTCAGCATGTTTTGAGACATCCATTCATTGATCATGAAAACGCAAGATAATAAATTGCCAAGTACCTGATGACAGTCGCCTTCAGATTTAGGGTCAAACTCAGCATAAAGCTGGATATCATCTGCATATTCATGAAATGAAATGCCATGCCTACGAATGATCTCACCGAGAGGATTGGTGTACATAATGAATCCCAACGGACCTACTACGGAGCCCTGGGGTATGGAATAGGTGAAAATGTGCTCTTCAGACAAATCTCCTTTGATGGAAACCTTAGCTGTGCGGTCTTTTAGGTATGTGCTGAACCAAGACTCAACAGTTCCTTTTATTCCAAATTGGCTCTGGAGTCTCTGTAGAAGGATGCCGTGATCGACCGTGTCGAAGGCAGCCGACAAGTCAAGCAAAACCATAAAAACAGCTTTGTTTTTATCCAGGGAACAAAGAATATCATTTTTGACCCTAAGAAGGGCAGTCCATTTGATTAATGCGGGTCTGTGATCGGCTAGTCCTGGTTCTCAAGCGGCCGATAGTTTTCCATTGAACCCATGTCGATGTAGCACCTGTTGGGAGGTTTTCCGCCGTTGTTATAGTCTAACCATGACAATCGGTGGGCGTTTGCTCCCAGTCGTTGCTTCCAGTGTTGGAGTCTTGCCACTTCCCTGGATGTTGTGAAGGAGTGGACATTGATGAGGAAGCTTTTCTTGACTTCAGCCTTTTGTGCCGAAGCTTGCCGTCCCTGGAGGAGGCGACACTCGTCATTTACCAATATTTGGACATCTTAGCTCGGCTGGCAACTTCCCTTCGAAAATGCGAAGAGGAAATGCCAGCAAGGAGGTGCAAATTACTTGTGTTAGTGGGTTTCAAGCATCCAGTGATAAAACTGCATGTTGTTTAAGGCTAGGTCAGGTTTCATGGTATGGGCTGATCTCTCCCAGGCGGGGCACGCATACTCTGCTGAACAATAGCGCGGAGCCAAAACGGTTCATCTTAGGGTATGCGGTTTAGCTCTTCTTTCGGAGGTTGTTCAACTTCTTTATGATGGTGAACTAAATTTGGATGACTTGACGGGATACGATGGAGGGACACCCTTAGGTAGAGAGGATGGCTACAAGGGACCAAGGGGCCAATGGTGTTCCGAACCATTTGTTGTTAAGGAATCGGTTGGCTTCGCGGTTAACGTTCCTGAGATGGAATAAGCACACTTGGGTCTTACCGACATTGGCACGGAGATGATTGCGATTGCGCTCATAGTATAGAGACGGCTAAGTGCTGAGGTAAGTTTTGCTTCTATGGCTTAGAACAGAATCTTTTGAGATGTAACACAAAGATCGTCTGCGTAGATGAAACGCTCAGTGTCCTGGTCTATTAAATTGTGATTTGTTTTGTGTAGACGTTATATAGCAACGGAGCTACAGTGCCTTGAGGTAGAAGTTTTCTTGCCGTCGACAACGTTTTTGTTTTGTTCTGAAAAAAAAGATGCATCTGTCTTTGAGAAGGGCTCCGAAAATAATCCGTAAATGCGAGGTATTGGGTCAACTTCAAGATCTTTTTCAGGAGGCGGCAGTGGTTTACAGTTGCATATGTGACTGAAAGATCCATTAAAATAGCCCCACTTATTAGTCGTTTTGAAACCCATCCTCAGCTTGCTGTGCCAGATGAAGAGTTGGCTTGTTGTTGACTTGCAATGTCGCAATCCAGGCTGCTGAGGGATAAGGGATGTTTCACCAATGGGGACAAGCCTGTTTAGGATCAGGCACTCGAACATGAACAAAACCAGTAATGGGTTCCTGTCTGGACCATGTTACATGTGGCCTCCAGAGCCTGCAGTGAACTAATTAATGTGGCTTCAAGAATCAAAGTGTACGCGGTGCAAGACGTGCATGCAGCACCTTGCTAAGTGCAATAGGTTCTGCTGTTGCAACTGTGAGGATTAGGGCGAGCACTTTTAAACTGTAGACCTTTGTGAGTGATGACATTTATTCACACATAATGTTGTTTTACTTATACTTCATACAGTATTTTCAGTGACTGCAGTATACATCAACGGTATTCTGTTGGAGATTTTATCTTCAGTTTGACTATTTTGTGTGTATAACTAAAATCATCTTGGTCTCTTCTGAATAAAAGAATTGTATTTCCTGACCCTAAAAATGTATGTTTTGACACGTACCTAGACTGTGATTTGTGATTTGATATAAAGTAGTAGCTGAGATTTCAGTAAATGCAATTATTATCTGGCGGCCATCTTTATCGAAGATGGCCACAATAGTGTACAAACTGAACAGTTGACACTGACATAAATGGTAAAGTTGCATTCCTTGACCCTGAATGTTTGGACGCCAACATTTTAATCCTTAGTGGCTTAGATGAACAGATATTGGTAGATATAGGTTTTCAATGGCGGCCATCTTTAAAATCCAGGATGGCCACCGCAATGTATCTGGACAAATTAACCATTTAGCACTAACCCAAATGGTTCACTTGTGTTCTTTGACCCTGAAAATATATGTTTAGACACTAAGATTTAAATGTTAAGTGGCTTAAAGATGCAATACATGTAGTTCTCAATGCCGGTGGCCATCTTCAAAAAAGAAAAGATGGCAACAATACTGTATCTGGACAAACAAACCATTTGACACTATCCCAAATGGTACAGTTGCATTCCTTGATACTGAAAATGTATGGTAAGACACCAAAACTTTAATCCTAAGTGGCTTAGAAGATGAGATATGGGTAAAAATAGGTATCAATGGCAGCTATCTTTAAAATTCAAGATGGCCGCCATATTATTATTGGATAAGTTGGTTCCAATCAAAATTGAAAGCTAAAGCAATGAGGAGCATGTATGGAAATTTGGCGCTTTTGTCCGGAATGTCCACATCCATTCCAAAAGCTGGCCTAAGCTGCCTGACTAATACACTCAAAAAACCTTCCGGATCAGAGCAATCTGAAATCCGCGTCAAAATTTGCTTTACCCTTTTCCGGTTCAAAACGACACTTTTCTTGACCGAAATGACCTTAAAAATTGTAATTGTCAAGGTACCATTTCCTTCTTCAGGTAAAAAGTCTGCTGCAACTGTTCATTTCAAAATAATGTCTTAGAGGCTTAAAGGGATGATACGGCTTGGAATGCGTCCAATTGGGCAACAAAACGCGTTTTATACGAAATGATATTAAAAAGAAAGTTCATGTAAAAGTAGAATATGAACGTCCACACAACCATCTTTTAAAAAATAGGCGTTTGGTGTTATTTTAGCGACTACCATGCAAGAACGAAGGGGGGGGGTGCTAGTTTTGAACCAGTCTCGCAGTGGTTTGCACTCTGTGGATGTGTAAGAAACAATATTTATGTGTATGTAATGTGTGTACATAATTATGTACCACACACACACAACGCGTTTGTTTATTGTGTAAAACACACACGTGCAAAATCATCGATGAATTGTACAACACCAATGAGAGCAAAAACGTGTAAGTGAAAACATGTACATAACTCATGGAACAAGTGAAAGAGGGAAAACATATGAAATATGATCAATTTTTTTGTTTACGAAGAATCTGAGGCTGATACAATGTAATTACGTCTGATTTCTATTCGTTCCAAAGTCAGTTCCAATTACATTTTCCCGACTTTGTTGTTATTTAGACACACGATTGTACAACAATATTTTCAATTAGTGTTTACATTTTGTTTGATTCATTTACATGGTACGTTTCGGATGCAAAGGCATTGGTAAATGTACAATTCGCTTTCTTTGGTTACTTTGGTGTTCTTAAAATTGGCTCCCGGTTTCGCTATTGATCAATAGCATTGATGCAAATATGGTTTCAGAGGGCAGCAGATTTTCTGTATAAAATGACACGATCAGTACTTGTCACGGGCCAGTGAATGATATCTGAAGGATGTCGGATACACCTTTTGACTCCGTCTTTTGAAACAATTGCTAAAGCGACTATGTTGAATCATAGGGTGGGGGTACAGCCACAAAAATCGCCAGTTATTTGAGTCTGTAATTAAATCAAAAGTGGAGTGAAGACGCCCTTTTTGTCCAATCGACGCAACCCATTGCCTATGCCGGTGTAGAGCAGTTCTGGTTAAAAGAAAGACCGAGAACAAACGGTAAAGATTTGTCACAAATAGACTGTAACATTTACTGAGATTTAATGCAACCATAGACTGGGTGTTAAAGTCCAACATTCCAAAACTGTGGGTTTTTTTTATTAACTTACAAGAAAACTTTTCAAGTTAAGTGTTTCGATACAATTTCTTTGAGAATTTAAACCAAAAGAAGAAAAAGGGAGGAATGGAGGAAATATATTTATGTTAGCATTTTTTTGCTACAATCTAGTCTGTGCTTTAAGTACAAGTCTGCAGTTGTTCATTAAAAAAAAAGCCAGTTTACTTTTAACTTCAAAACTAGCGTGTTTCTTTTACTGCCATTGATACAATTTGTTTTGTTCACGGAGGCTCAGCTAGTTTACTGTTATTCAGGGATTCACGAACTGAGTTTGAATCCCCCAAACATTCAAACGAATGTCGTTTGGTCAAAAATATTCATTTTGCTTAAAATGACGCAAGACCAAACTCCACTTTAAAGTTAAGTTATTTAGTTTACCGGAATAAAGGAACATCTCATACCGAGCCAAAAATGTAATAATTTCCAAAAATTGGGTTCAGTACGGTTTTTGTTGATGTTGTAACTGTCTAGAAATCTAAGCCGACCCGTATAAGAGGTTTGATTTTTTTTTTCGAAGAATCTGAGGCAGATACAATGTAATTAACGTCTGATTCCTATTCGTTCCAAAGTCAGATCCAATTACATTTTCCCGACGTTGCTGTTCTTTAGACGCACGATTGTATAACAATACTTTCAATTAATGTTTACATTTTGTTTCATTCCCTTACATGGTACGTTTCGGATGACAAAGGATGAGGTAAGTGTACAATTCGCTTTCTTTGATTACTTTGGTGTTCTTAGGTTTGGTTCCCGGTTTCGCTATTTATCAATAGCATTGATGCATATATGGTTTCAGAGGGCAGCAGACTTTCTGTAATGAATGACATGATCAGTACTTGTCACGGGCCAGTGAATGATATCTGAAGGGTGTCGGATACACCTTTTGACTCCGTCTTTTGGAACAATTGGTCAAGTGACTATATGGAATCATGGGGAGGGGGAGGGGGAGGTACAGCCCCAAAAATCGCCAGTTATTTCATTCTGTAATTATATCAAAAGTGGAGTAAAGACACCCTGTTTGTCCAATCGACGCAACCCATTGCCTTTCCCGGTTTATTACAGTTCTAGTTAAAAGAAAGACCGAGAAAAAACGGTAAAGATTTGTCCTAAATAGACTATAACATTTACTAAGATGTAATGCAACCATAGACTGAGTGTTAAAGTCCAACATTCCAAAACTGGGGGTGTTTTATTTTTAACTTACAAGAAAACTTTTCAAGATAAGTTTTTCGATACAATTTCTTTTGGAATTTAAACCAAAAGAAGAAAAAGGGAGGAATGGAGGAAATATCCATGTTAGCATTTTTTGCTACAATCTAGTCTGTGCTTTAAGTTCAAAGTCTGCTGTTGTTCATTTAAAAAAAAATTATCCAGTTTACTTTTAACTTCAAAACTAGCTTGTTTCTTTTACTGCCATTGATACAATTTGTTTTGTTCGAGGAGGCTCAGCTAGTTTTACTGTGATTCAGAGCAACCTCGGACTGAGTTTGAATCCCCCAAACATTCAAACGAATGTCGTTTGGTCAAAAATATTCATTTTGCTTAAAATGACGCAAGACCAAACTCCACTTTAAAGTTAAGTTATTTAGTTTACCGGAAAAAGAACATCTCATACCGAGCCAAAAATGTAATAATTGCCAAAATTGGGTTCAGTACGGTTTTTGTTGATGTTGCAACTGTCTAGAGATATAAGCCGACCCGTATAAGAGGTTTGATTTTTTTTTCGAAGAATCTGAGGCAGATACAACGTAATTAAAGTCTGATTCCTATTCGTTCCAAAGTCAGATCCAATTACATTTTCCCGACATTGCTGTTCTTTAGACACACGATTGTATAACAATACTTTCAATTAATGTTGAAATTTTTGTTCAGTCCCTTACATGGTACGTTTTGGATAACAAAGGATGAGGTAAGTGTACAATTCGCTTTCTTTGATTACTTTGGTGTTCTTAGGTTTGGTACCCGGTTTCGCTATTTATCAATAGCATTGATGCATATATGGTTTCAGAGGGCAGCAGACTTTCTGTAATGAATGACATGATCAGTACTTGTCACGGGCCAGTGAATGATATCTGAAGGGTGTCGGATACACCTTTTGACTCCGTCTTTTGGAACAATTGGTCAAGTGACTATATGGAATCATGGGGAGGGGGAGGGGGAGGTACAGCCCCAAAAATCGCCAGTTATTTCATTCTGTAATTATATCAAAAATGGAGTAAAGACACCCTTTTTGTCCAATCGACGCAACCCATTGCCTTTCCCGGTGTAGTACAGTTCTGGTTAAAAGAAAGACCGAGAACAAACGGTAAAGATTTGTCCTAAATAGACTATAACATTTACTAAGATTTAATGCAACCATAGACTGAGTGTTAAAGTCCAACATTCCAAAACTGGGGGTGTTTATTTTTAACTTACAAGAAAACTTTTCAAGTTAAGTTTTTCGATACAATTTCTTTTGGAATTTAAACCAAAAGAAGAAAAAGGGAGGAATGGAGGAAATATCCATGTTAGCATTTTTTTTGCTACAATCTAGTCTGTGCTTTAAGTACAAAGTCTGCTGTTGTTCATTTAAAAAAAAAAATATCCAGTTTACTTTAAACTTCAAAACTAGCTTGTTTCTTATACTGCCATTGATACAATTTGTTTTGTTCACGGAGGCTCAGCTAGTTTTACTGTGATTCAGGGATTCACGAACTGAGTTTGAATCCCCCAAACATTCAAACGAATGTCGTTTGGTCAAAAATATTCATTTTTCTTAAAATGACGCAAGACCAAACTCCACTTTAAAGTTAAGTTATTTAGTTTACCGGAATAAAGGAACATCTCATACCGAGCCAAAAATGTAATAATTTCCAAAAATTGGGTTCAGTACGGTTTTTGTTGATGTTGTAACTGTCTAGAGATCTAAGCCGACCCGTATAAGAGGTTTGATTTTTTCTTCAAAGAATCTGAGGCAGATACAATGTAATTAACGTCTGATTCCTATTCGTTCCAAAGTCAGATCCAATTACATTTTCCCGACATTGCTGTTCTTTAGACACACGATTGTATAACAATACTTTCAATTAATGTTTAAATTTTGTTTCATTCCCTTACATGGTACGTTTCGGATGACAAAGGACATCGTAAGTGTACAATTCGCTTTCTTTGCAACTTTGGTGTTCTTAAGTTTGGTTCCCGGTTTCGCTTTTCATCAATAGCATTGATGTATATACTGTTTCAGAGGGCAGCAGATTTTCTGTATTGAATGACACGATCAGTACTAGTCACGGGCAAGTGAATGATATCTGAAGGATGTCGGATAAACCTTTGACTCCGTTTTCTGGAACAATTGCTCAAGCGACTATGTGGAATCATGGGGGGTGGTTATAGTCACAAAAAATGCCAGTTATTAAAGTAATTAAATCAGAAGTGGAGTAAAGACACCCATTGCCTTTCTTGGTTAATTATTCATACAGTTCTGGTTAAAAGAAAGACGGATACAAACGGTTAAGATTTGTCACAAAATTAATAGACTATAACATTTACTCAGATTTAACCATAGACTGAGTGTGAAAGTTCAACATTCCAAAACCGGGGGTGTTTTATTTTTATTTGGTGAAAGAGTCACACCGGAGAAAAGCACTGTGGTCACTCGGCAAGCATTTATTCGATACAGTCCAACAAGCATGGTTAAACAATCATACGTACAATTTACAAATTATATCAGTTATGATTATTACAAGGTCCAGGTATATATACAAGCATGGTTGAATAATCATACTTACAAAACGTACATGCTAACATGCAGTTATAATCATTACAAGGCTACGGCTATATCCCTACAGTTAACAGCGCAATCGCTACTTTCAAGTCCCAATGGACTGCGGATATCCATACAGAAACGCAATCGCTTCTCACAATTCCCAAGGGACGACGGATATCCCAACTATTAAAAGGGCCAGTCGCTTGCGCCAGTCGCTTCTCGCAACAATTAGAAGCGCCAGTCGCTTCCCACAAGTCCCAACGGACTAATATGATATCCCTACCATTAGAAGCGCAATCGTTTCTAACAAGTCCCAAGGGACTACGGATATTCCTGCAATTGGAAGTGTAATCACTCCTCACAACATTTAGAAGCGCCCTCGCTTTTCACAAGCTGATATAAACGTTGTGGATAATTTCATTATCCGCAGCACAAGAGCCCGTGGCGGGAAAGTGGCTCAGATCAATCATTACAATACGTCCGTTTGTGCTGACCCTTGGCCTACCACTCAGAATTTGACAAATGGGCAAACTCACCTCTCCCTCCTGGGCTTAAACCATCCAAACACCCATTCTGGAATTTGTATTCCTGTGGAGACATTTCTTTGTTCTCGTGTAGTAAAGTTTTCGTGTTTGAAATTAAAGTTTCAAAATGCTCTTATTTTAACCATAATTAATATCCTGGGCTGAAATTTGGACTAAATATCCCTTTTCTAAAACTCTTCCATTTCCGACGGATCAACCTAACTTGGAAATTCCTAGTTTTTGAGTAAAATCCATGTATCTATTTCGTGAAATTCTTGTGGAGACGTATTCATCTATAGAAATGTTCT